>JAJJWW010014218.1:0-29952 GCA_023531295.1 Papaver armeniacum | reverse complement strand
GGTCTTCACACCTTTATCGTGTTTTGGCTGTCGTCATTCATTGCGTCATTTATATTACTCTTCTGCGACGCCCTCGTAATGTTGTTGTTTATTGATCTCGCGAAGTATTGATGTTGCGATATTCTGATCCTACATCTTGCCTCTTCTCATGTCTTCTCGCGAAGAAGAGAATGTCATGAGAACCAATATTTTGAAATGCCGCAATCGTTTGTTTTCCATCAATTTTTTGCCGACAAGATTCCGTGAATTTAGGAATGACTGTTTACACATATCTAAAATTTCCGTTTTTACCGGCACATTTAATGTTATCCGGTTACTCTTTTCTCGTCTATTTAAAGGAGAATTCCTTGTGAAAGCATTTCTTTTCTTTTACTTCGTCTTCTTCATCGTCTGCAACTTTTTTCTGCTGTTTTTTCTTCATCGTCTTCTTCATCATTTTTCTGTTACTATTCTTCTGCTAATGTTTCTATGGAGCCATCAAGGTTTGTTAATTTTGCTGAATTTGATCATTTTGTGATTGATCTCTCTTATTGAAGTTGTTTTATTCTGATACTGTTCTTCTTTTAATGACTCCCCTGCCATTTTTGTTTTAGCAAGAACAAATCTAGCACCAAGTTCACCATTGTGAACCCTAATATCTCCATGGGCTCGCAACCGAAATCTACTTCCACTAAAAGAAAGCATGCGAATAGCAAGGTATTTTAAGAAACATTTACTCTTTTAATAACAATATTGTTGCCTCTGTTTCTTATTTAACTTGTAATTCGCAGGATGACAAAAATGTTGATAAGTCCCCCAAGAAGCCTCGCCGTTCTAAACCTGTTGCACCTGCTGTTTCCTTTCATATATTCAAACTTACAACTCCTACTGCGAAATCTTCACAAGATAATCCTACTGCTTCTTCTTGCGAAAATACCGTTGATGATAACACTCATATGCCTGAATTTCTCATAGATCAAATCCCTCATAACAGTCCCATTGCGAATGAGCCTATTTCTTCTTCCATTGTCAATGCCTCTACCATTTCTCAAGTCATTAATCTTCATGAGATTTCCTCTTCTCATGATATTCCTTTAACAAAAGATGACTCATCTCTTCCTTCTTCTATCGCCGTTACTTCCTTATCTGAGCAAATCCCTCTTACTAAAGAAAATTTGGAAGGAATAGATGTGGCCTTCAAAGTTCTATCAGATATTGTGAACGATGCCAAGAAGAATTCTGTCGATCCTATCAAATCTGATGTCTGCGAGATTTTGAGCAAACACCTTGGCCCTGATAGAATTTCGCAAACATCTTTGGAACAAGAAATTAATATTTTGAAGAATGATCTCCAAGCTATGACTGCAAAGTGTAATATTCTCCAACTTGAGAATCAAAAACTTCAAAATGTTTCGCTGGATCGTGATAATCTTCGCAAGAAGAATGAAGAATTGAAAGGTATACTCTCACCTCTGTATATATATATTTTTTTTTATTGAACCAAGAGCCCTTGTTCTCCCTTCAAGCTTTAAACCAGAAGCGAAAAATGGAGATATACCAGTTGGAATCTACTCGTTGAAGAAGTTCGAGTTGATAGAGATGCTTGGATGGAGCAATATAACCAATTAGATAATCTTCATACATACTCTGTTGATCAAATAGATAATCTTTCTAAAGAAAATGCTGACTTAGTACAAGAACAAGGCTCATTAAGTAATGAATTATCTCGCCTCTCTTACTCTTTGACTAAAGCTAATATGGAGTTGGAAACTTTATCAGATGAGAATGGAATTCTTTCTCAAGAGAAGCGAACTCTGTTAAATAAGGTAGCGATTTACTCGCAAATACCGATGTTTGTCAAAATTATGTAGAACAAGAACAATCTCTTTGCTCGTTGAGAAATCAACTTGAAGAAGCTATCGCTGAAGGATAAACTTATTCGTAGAATAATCTTATGTAAAGGCAAACCACCCAAGGATCAATGTTCCAAGTTAGGAAAAGTCCAAAATTTTTCTTAAAGAAAGTAGGCCTTTACTTGTTTTTAATCAGAAAAGTTGATCTCTTTTGACTGAATGGGTTTAATTGGAGATAATTTTGACAAATGCCATGGATCATTTGGAGAATAGTTGTTCGCTTTAATCCAATATCTTACTCGCAGACAAAGTGAGCTATATTATTTGACTACCTTAATATATTTATTTATTATCTTGTGATATTTTTCTTGCGAAGTCCAAAAATCTGAATATACTTATGTTCTTTTCTTTTGTAGATGATGAAAAATTTTCATTCTTCATTGCCACTCTAAAGTCCTACTATTCAAAAAATTCGAAAGAAAATGGAATACTAATGCTTTCCCTTTGCTCGCCTTGATCAAAAGTAAAGAAGATTCGATTATATGTCTGACTGCAAGATATTGAGAGAAATTACCGAAAGCACCTCATTCGTCAATTTCATGATCCAAGGCCTAGTTCTTTGTGAATATGTTTTATTATCTAAATCTCTGATCCCATGTGTCGAACTCGGGAAGTAAGTGACGATGAGTTCCTAATTCCTCTGACAGCGATTTTTGACTACAATAGTGGCTAAGAGATCGCAAATGAAGAGACAACCCTCCTAGTAAAATTGTCACGATGATCTGGGACTAGGAGGATCTGGAAATAAATAACAAACATATGGATAAAGTTGCTGAAGAAAGCCCAGTATCTCCTTCTGGTGAAAAACCGATATTTGAGAATTGACTTTTTTGTAATCTTTATCTTGTAATCGCTTACTTTATGTACTTCAATCATCTTTTTGATGTTTAATTTTTATTACTACTCTTTCTTTCAATGAGAATAATTTTTGGTATTTAATAATTGCTATTTTGTTTTCCATTATCTTTATTTATTTTGGAATTCATCATTACACAAGTGACTTGACATCTTTGCAGCATTTTTCACATACATACCCACCCTATTGATTCGTTATCATTATTTTTGTGTGGTCTTATTTGTCTTCCTAGTTAAAGGTCTTATTTTTGCACCCTCATTTTTGTCAATATGACAGGCCTAAATATTCTTGCGAAACATAAAGCCCCATGACATTGCTGTCTTGCGACAAAAAGCAGACGTTTTACACTTGCATGCAAAACCATTGACCTTGCCTTATCATTTTTCAAGTATTTTTGCCTCTCGCAGATATTTTTCTTTTGCGACAATATGACAGCCTAAATATTTCTTGCGAAAAATAAAGCCCCGTGACATTGCATCTTGCGACGAAATTTGAGGACGCCTTTACACTTGCATGTAAGGACCCATTGATCTCGTTTACCTCGCGTTAGTATTATTGCCTCGCAGGATCATTGCAAAAATATGACAAGCCTAAGTTTCCTTGGCGAAACAAAGCCTCGTGACATTTGCGCTTGGCACTTATCAGCCTCCCTAATGGAGGGAAGCCGCCTCTTATCATCCCTGGTGCCCTTCAAGGAGGCGTACATCGGCCATACAAGGCTAGCTCCTCCCATCCGGTCCTTAACAACAACCAGCTTATTTTCGCAGCCTCTTTATCCCTTATACCTATAGAGTTTATGGTTACAAGGCTGCACCCTATGGAGTTTTCTTCTAGAGGCAAGATAAGTGCCCAAGACTTGTCAAGAGGGTAAGGAAGTTCCATGCTCCCCGCACTCTTGACTCAACTGGGTACTTTGGCGCCTTGATCATACGCCGACTCCTTGAAAGAGACCCTCGGTCGCCCAACCAGTATAACCTACATATATAGTTGGGAATCCAAAGGTACCTCTTCCGGATAGGCTTTCATGGGCCCCAAATCCGCATGACCTAGGTTCCAAGTGGCTAACCTTTTCCCTGAGCCATGTTAAGAGATATCCCCTTATATCACGCACTTTAGGTCTTTTACATTTGCCTTACGAAATGTAATTCGCGAACTAGGGTGTACGCTATAAAGGTTCGTCCCATTCATTTACTCATTCATTGTTGTTAAATCATTCAACATTCATATTTAATTGTCATTCATATTTAATTTGCGAAGACATCGCACAATGTTGTTTCATTCATTTTTCTTGATTCTTGTACATTCTTCTTGTCAAATTCTCATATCATTTCTTCTTTGTCTTGCCTTTGATATATCTTTGTCGATTCATCATTTCAGCTTTACTTTTATGCCTTTTGTTCATTGTACTTTTGCCTCATGCTATCCCAATCCTTGAAGGACTCCTTTCCATCGTAACGTTCGCCCGCTTCCATGCATTCATCTGCGGCACTTCGCGATGTTTCTACGCACTTCGCGATGAACTACAACCAATTATTTTTGCAGCATCGTAATATTCGCCTTATTCTTGCGGACTTCATGATGCTTCTTCATTTCTTATCTCTATAGTATCCACCATCACTTTCTTTTCTCCTCGTTCATCTTTGATATTCGCTTCAACCTTTCCTTTTAGCATTTCTTCTCGCAACTCTCTACGCCAACCTCATAACATTTCGACCTTCCTTCCAATCTCCCTTTATAATTCCAATACCATTTGATGGGGAAACTTTATACATTGATGGTATGTTGATGCTACTCCCAAGATTTCGTGCAGCCATGGTCGCTCAATTAATGCTATAAGGAGATTCCACGCCAACCACGTAGAATAAAATGTCACCGATAATCCTTGTAAAGGTATCCTCATGTGAACCTCTCCTTTAGGTTTGTTCGTCAGCCGTTAAAACCGAGATTTTGTACGTCAAGGAATCAAATTTTCATCCTCTCCACCATAGTCTTATAAGTATGGTAAAACATTATTCACCGAACTTCCAAAGATCTATTAGGATTCTATTGATTGCCCAACAATTCTCTCGCTTCGCATCTTCTCCATCAACTAGTCTTGGATTAATGTCTAGTCGCACCACCAACGGCTATCATGTGCTTCTCTTCCTTTGGGTACTTCGTCTCATGAGAAAGAAATAATTTTAGTCTGCTAATCTTTCAATTGCGACTTTCGCTGTGTCATCACTTCTTTGTTATGAAAATCTCTTGCATATACTTACTAAGCACGTTTATCGTGAAAATCTTTCAATTGTACGATATGAATGAACGATAGAATTGCAAAATAGATTTTTGGCCTTTGTTCCCACTTCTATTACGAATGCTTTTTTCCTTTCTTCAAATCGTTTTTTTGCACTTCGATGGTGATGTTGTAGTACTTGCTTCCTTTCTTCTTCATCTTTTAGAAAAATGAGTCAACTTCGATCAATCATTCTGAGAATGATTCTCTTTATGTTTCTCTGCAATATTTGTTAGATGTCCATGAAAGCGATGGTAAGAACAATATTCATGACTTCGTCACTTGGTGGTGGTTCACTCCCCGCATTCCATGGTGGTGGTACGTCCTCCATTACAAGTATAGTTTCCCAAATTTTTTCCACACTAGCATTTAGTGGTGGCATTCTGATCTCTTCCCATACCACTGCGATTTCTTTGGCCCTCCATGGTTATTATGCCTTCGTCCTCCATAAGTTTTTGATATGATCTAATCTCTCGAATTTTATTATTGTTGCCGCGGTTGTAGTAGTTCCTTTTCTCTATCAAACTCCTCCTGATCTCGGCCCCATAGCCACTATTTTCTCGCCGTCCATCATCGCCTCCAAGTTTTCCAGTTCCTTGCTAAGTGGTCGCCACCGAGTTTAAAAATTTTGGTAATAAACTTGCATTCGCAGCTCGAACTTGTATTCGTGAATGGGTATGATTCCATTTCATTTTGTCTTTCTTCCAAAGCAATGTATTCTTCTTGGAGTTCTCGCAGCTCAGCCATCGTAATCGTATTTTTAATTCTGAATATTTGAATGTATAACAAACTTGTTGCAAACAGAGCATTTACAAATGATAAAATGAGATATCTTTCCTCTACCCTTCCGGCCATTTCACTGCACATTGTCCTCCATCTCATTGTCAGATGTCTTAAACTCTCGCCAACTCTTTGTTTCAATCCGAATACATCTTCAATTCCTGGTCGCGTGGAATTGTTACTTATATACGCTCCCAAGAAAATAGTTTGTAAATGGTTGAATGATGAGATTGTGTTTCTCGGTAATCCTTCAAACCATTTCAGTGCTTCTCCAATTAAGCTTGATGCGAAGTATTTGCACAATATGGCATCATGATTCTCCCATTGTAACATACATCTCATATAAGCCTTGATGTGTTGTATCGCACAGGTTGTTCCATCGAAAATGTTGGTTAATGCAGTGATTGCATTTAGGTGGTATTCCTCCCATTTGTACTTCTATTGTGAAAGGAGTCTTCGCAGCTTCTGCGATGGCTTCATCCAACTGTCTTCTTCCTCCTTCCTTCCTACTATTTAACAATTTTCTCATTTCTGCCAATTCTTTCAAGATTTGCTCATTTTCCTCAGGATTTGATTCTCGCTTGGTCTTTTTAGCTCGCCGCTCGCCTCCTACGTTCATGCCTCGTTTTGACCTTCTTGTTCACTATTTTCTTTCTCTCCTTTCTCTCGCGACTTTCTCTTCGTCTCTTTCATCAATTCGCACACCATTATATCTATCGTTCTCTCTTCTGGGTTCTCTATCAACTCTCCTCTGCATCCTTTCGTATTCTCCATTGGTATTTCTATTGACACGATTTTGTGCTCGCCTCCTTTCTCGGTTGTCGTGATTATTTTGTCTGATTGTTTCTTCCAATTTTGGTTTTCCACTTCTGCTCTTACTCTCTCTCTCTCGCGGGCTAAGCGTGCTTGTTCAGCATAATGTTTCTCAATGTCGTCCACAATCTCTTTTTTGCCTTCTCAATGCTTCTCTTCCGTGCAAGATTGCTCTTCCTTCGCCGGGCCGGATCATTTGGCCCCGAAATCGCCTAGCTCCCCGATTTTCTTCACTCGCTCATCTTGGAAATTCTCTGGATGGGGAATATAACGATCTTCTCGCGGCCCTCTCTTCTTCGTGATGTTCGATCCGAGATTTTGTGTTTCCTGCTGGTTTTCTACCTCCTGTAATTTCGTTGGTAAGGCTCTCCTTCTTCTTCCCTAGTCGATCTTGAACTCGATCTCGCAGTGCTTCTCGATCTTCTATTTTGCAATCTCATATTTTCCATTCTTAATTCATGATTCTGTCTTTGTCAAATTTGCTCGCTTTTCTCGCCTCTAGTCGCCTTTCTTCATGTATTGTTTGTCTCAATGTTTCCAATGCCGTGATTTCTTCATTTCCTAGATTCATTTCTGGTCTCCTCCTTCTTGTCCGTTATTCATCAACTCGCTGCTCTTCTTCCCTTTCATCCTCGACCGACCTCCAAGTATGTACACTTACTCTATCGTGAATCCATGCTTTCATTTGTTATCGAGGAATTAAACGCCGAACATGATTTTCTTCATCATTTCTCATATTCACCCTTGACGATTCTCCTTGTTCAATTCTCCTTTCTCCAAAGAAGTCTTCCACTTCTTCTCACAGGTTGTTCAAGTACATTTCTTCTTCTAGCCATTTCTCTTTAGTAAATCTTTTGAAAATTATCGCATTCAAATTCTTCCAAATCTCTAAGCCAATCTTTTTTTTCGGTTCACAAGTTTCTAGCGCCAATATGTAGTCAGCAGGAAATCCCACAATACACCCCTCACTATATTTTGTTTAACTAATCCATTCGTAAGATAATAGATGAACAATTATGAATATTTATTAATAATTTTCTTAAAATGTTTACACAGAAAATGGAATTACACTTAAGATCTTACTAACATTCGCCTGTTTCTCTCTCCTAATGACTTGCTTTCCAATCCAAAAAGAACCCCCCTTACAACAGATTCACTCATCCCTTTATATAGGGTAATACATAGTGAATGACAAATTAAGTCAGTTCCCTTATTTTCTGAATGTCTCTAAGTGTCGCAGGCGTACAAGTATTCGTATTCGCGACACTTCTTAACTTTCGCGATTTCATATCTTCCTATCGTCATCCAAAGGGCCATTCATATTTGACCGTCTCGCGACTCACTCGCAATGTTGTTATCCGTTGTCTTCGCGAATTGTTGTTGTCGCGATATTCGATCCTACATCTCACAATTCTCGCTCAATTATTCATTTTTTATTATCTCTCGTTATTTTATTTATGTAGATATTCGTGACATTCCTTTTCTTTATTTTATGCAATTTCGCAATCAACTGTCAGCAAGAACTTTTCATATGAATTCATTTAATTTCATCCATTCAATATTTCGCAACCTATTATTTCCCTTCCATCTTCTATGGATCATATTTCTTGAGATATAATATATTCCACTACCATTTGACCTTTTGGCCCAGCATCTTTACCTTTCGATCCATTAACTCGTATGCCCCTCGTTCAACCATGTCCTGATGATATAAGGTCCATCCCACTTTTTTTGCCAACTTGCCACCACTTTCGCTTTATATTGCAGCCAGAATAACATATCACCCGGTCAAATTGCCGAGTCTTGACACGTTGTTATATTCCCTTCTTCGCCAATCTTCGCTGATAATTCTTCATATGCTGTAGTGCTCTTTCTCTATTTTCTAATTCATCTAATTAACTAAAATGTTACCTGCACTAAGATTTTTCTCAAGCTTCTCTTTGTTGTTGAATAATAACTTCCTAAGTACGCTAACCCATGGTTAGACAAAATGGTGACATTCCCCGTAGCTTCTCTCCTTGTTGTATTGTGTCTACACGTATTCTATACTTGTTCTTGCACCCATGCCCTATTATGTCTCTTCTAACTTTCTTTCTTTAGTATATCTCACGATTGTTTTATTTGGTTAAGCTTCGCCGTCCTGTCATTTTCATAGTATAAAGGAGTTGACTTCCACATTTTATTTGAAATGCATTAAGAAGCAATTATATTTTGTCCTCAAACTCAAGCTTTTCCATTGTCGATACCAACTGTAAGCCGGAATTCCAAATCTGTATATTATGTTTTCGGTATGAAAGTAAAAATATTTTATCGCGAATGTGTTGTACCGCTTACTTCGCCACTTTGAAATAATCAGAAATGACAATCGTACATCTCCTCTGCTCCAGACTGCAAAATGGTCCTACAACATCTAATCCCCACTTCCAAAAAGGCCATACACTTGTTGAAGAGGGGTTAATGGTGCTCCTGGTGCATGTATTTTCCGTGCCTTGACAATCTTCGCAACGCCTTGATATTTGTTCCAGATTCTTCATGCATATATGGCCAATAATAGCCTTGCATTTTTGCCTTATGCAAAAAGACCTTCCACATTATGATTGCCAAAGATCCCACTATGTAACATTTTTAACACTGCTTCTCCTTCTTTTCGTGTTAAACATTTTAGCCGAGGGTCCATTAAAGGATCTTTCTGCATAATAATTTCATCTTCTTAATTCATAATTTGCTGCACCTGCTTTTTAATTTGTGCATCTAATCTATTTCTGGTGTTTCTCCTTTCATTAGATAAGCATGAAGTTCTGTCCTCCAATCCTTGCAATGGGGTCTTGTGTTTCATCTTCTATGAGCATTACTGCCTTCCTCTTCCTCTTTGGGATCATGGTGATGGAAGGTCCGTATTTTTATGCATCTCTGCAGATGGATCTGCCATCATACTTGATATAAAAGCAAAAGCATCCGCGAGTCTATTGTCTCTTCTGATATGTGTCTCCATTTTATTTTTGGTATCTTCACTTGAGAATTTTCAAAAGTTTTTTGTATTTTTTTCATGGATGGTTCATTTGTACTATATTCTTCTTTTATCCGGCGAATAGTAATCGAATCACCGTGATTCTTACATTCTCCAACTTCATCTCTATAAATCGCAAAGTATGTATTATAGCTTCATACTCTATTTCATTGTTGGTAGATGCAAATTCCAATCAAAGAAAAAGCCATTTTATTGCCTTCATGAGATTATAATGATCCCACTTTTCACACCTTTCTCCATTTGACGATCCATCTACCAATATTTCCCATCTGCTTGGCCCGCTAATAAATCCCTGATTTCCATGTTCTTCTTCTATATCCATCATTTCTTCCACTGCTTCATCCTTCAATGGAAATTTAAGTAAAAGTCTGAACAACTTGTGATTTGGGTGAGATAACACCTCATATTTGAGTTTGCAATGACTTACTTGAGTATTCCATCTTTCAACTCTTCCTGAACTTTTGGAATTTTTCATTACCGACTAATTGGTACTTTTGTCATTACCTTTTACCGTGTGCTTCAAGTAGATGAAGTTTAAAACGTTACAAGTAAAACTAATGCCAAAATTAATTTTTCAATTTTTGAATAATTTTTCTGTGGTATTGAATGTTTGCTGATGTAATAGATTGGTTTTTCCACACTGCGTCCATCCGGCACAAATACCGCATCTTAGTGCATGCTAGGTTGTCGCGAGGTAAAATTAGTAATTCTTCCCCGGCTCTGCTTTTTGTAAGATTGATGATATCCATTAGATGTTCTTTATTCCTTGTAACGCTTTTCACATTCATCTGTCCATCTAAATTTCGCCCATTTTTAAGTATGTTGAAAAAATGTTTGCACTTATCGATGATCGCTGTAGTTGCGAGGAAATCCCCACTACACCTAACATATTTGTAGATCTAAATCTTATTAATGATATGAATTTCAAATATAATGCTAGAAATTTAAATAGACATAAGATTTTTACGTGGTTCGATCGATATAAGTCTACATCCACGATTCTACACTATGATTGTTGAGGTTACATTGGTATTACATTTACCATCTCCATTAATGGATATTTTCTAGAGCTCTAGATCTAGTTTTAGGGGAAGAAGATGATAAAGAAAATAAAGTTTCTCCCTCAAAAATATCTCTCTCTTCCTAAAAGTGTTCTCTCAAAATTATTCCTCCCCTTTCTCTCTCCTGCTCTCCTCTTTATATAGGTGTTTACATAATGGATGACAGCTCACATACAGCTCATATTCTCGCGAGCCCTTTAATGATTTCGCAGGCTCTTGCTACCTTCTCTCGAGACATTCTCTCGAGTCTTGCTACCTTCTCTCGAGACACTCTCTCGAGCCTTGCTACCTTCTCTCGAGACACTCTCGCGAGTCTTGCTACCTTCTCTAGAGACACTCTCGCGAGTTAAGAAAATAATTGAATCTCGCACGCTAAGAGAATATGTTGTGCGATATTTGAATCCTACATCTTGCCTCTTTTTCCTTGAATATTGCTTGAAGAGCGATCTTTAAGGAAAAATCCGTTGTCGTAGTAATCTTTGATCTTTGTTGATGAGGGAACGAGCGAAAGAATATTTTTCTTGAAAAGTACGTACTTGCCTCTATTCTTTTGCGAAGTTCCGAAGCTTTGAGAAGTATATATGAAGTATCGTTTCTCGAATTATGCGAAGTATGAAGTATCCTTGAAGAAGTATATGAAGTACTTAATCCTCGAAATGTAAGAAGTATTGCGAATCCATCATGCGAAACTCTCGCTCCATGTTCTTTGCCTCATGCTATGCTCTATTCTTTCGCGAAGTTCTGAAACTTTGCGAAGTGGATAAGAAATATTAATCCTTGAAGTATAAGAAGTATTGTCTCTGTTCATGCGAAGTCATTATTCCATTTTTGGTGAGGATTCTTGTTGTTCATTAGTAAACATCTTCTTTGGAAATGATTCTTGCCGAGAAAATAAAGAACATAAAATGTTTTTTCGGTAATCCATTGTTGCCTCTGTTCTTTATCTACGAAGGTAGAATCGTTGAAAAAGTGTTGAATGAGTGAGTTATTTCTTCATTCTTATCTTTCCTCTATCTCCTGCGTTGTGCTCATGCAATAGTATAATCTCTTCATTGCTTTACGTTGAATTTTATCATTGCGACAAGGTCGCAGGTATCTCCATGAAAGGAGAAACCTACTTTTCTCGCCTTATCATTTCGGTAGTCTTTATTTTATCTCTTCTTGTTGCGACAGGGTCGCAGGCCGCCTTTACATTTTCATGCAATGGCCCATTGACCTTGCCTTATCATTTTTGTGTGGTCTTCCAAGTTAGACCTCCCTAATTAGAGGTCTTCCCCTGCCACCTTTCATCGCGACAAAATCGCAGGACGTCTTTACACTTGCATGTAAAGACCCATTGATCTTGCCTTATCATTTTCCAAGTATTTTTGCCTCTGCAGGATGTTTTAGTTGCGACAATATGACAGGCCTAGATATCCTTGCGAACATAAAGCCCCATGACGTTCTTAGTCATGCGGCGGCGAAATCCTTGGGACGTCGCGTACACTCAAGTGTAAGACCCATTGATCTCGTCTTACCCTCGCGTTAGTATTATTGCCTCTGCAGGGATCATAGCACAAATATGACAAGCCTGAAGTCTCTTGCGAAAACAAAGCCTCATGACATTTTGCGTCTTTTTTGGCACTTCACTAATGGAGAGTCTGCAGCCCTTATCTTCTCCTGGTTGCCCCTTGAGGAGGCGAAACGCCGACCATCTGAACTAGCTCCTCCCATCCCGGTCTTAACAACAACCGGTTGTTTTGACCCTCTTATCCCTTATACCTATAGGGTTTTATGGTTACGAGGCGCACCCTAAGTGGAGTTTTTCTTGAGCGGTCTGACATATGCCAAGACTTGCCAAGAATGGCCGAGTGGGTTAATTCCATCCTGGGCACTGCAGCTCAAACCGTCCTCGGCGCCTTGAGCAGCTGCCGACTCATGGAAGAGACCCTCGGTCTCCCAACCGAGTATAACTATATATATATAGTTGGGAATCCAATTACCTCTTAGGATAGGCTTTCATGGGCCCCAAATTTCCATGACTCGGGCTTCGGGGCGGTGTAACCTTCCCCACAGCCATGTCGAGATACCCCCTTATGGCCGCACTTTAGGTCTTACATTTGCCTCTTACGAAATGTTATTGCGTGAACTGGTGTACGCCATAAAGTTAAGTCCCATTACGGTTATTTTATTGATTCTTGCATATAAGCTCTTTTGTAATTTATTTGATATTTGATAATCTCTTGTCATTTAAATGCGAAATTTTTGCATGTCTTCGTTCTTTCATTCATTCTTCTATTCTTTTCTTCATTTTAGTCATCTTTTTCATTTCATTATCATTCTCATATAAAGATAAATGTGCGAGAGCAAAAATTGATCCTGCGATCTCACTGCTTGCATTCATTGCCTCTGACTGACTTTGCTAAACCCTCTCTTGCCGAAAGAATCAAAGACTTTGCTTTTTTTTTTTTTTTTTTTTTTTTTTTTTTTTTTTTTCTGGGGAGATTCTGAACACGCGTCTTCAAACCATTCTCTGTCTTTGGCGACCAGCTGTCTTCAGTTCTTGTGTGAAATGATCGCAAAAATACAACTTGCATAACTTATTCCTCATCGTACGATTATAATTGTGTGTTCTGCCCAGAGACTTAGCTTCTTTGCAATTTAAGATTCCCTTCGTCCTGTTGTTTGTTTTGCTTAAACTTTGCCATTCTTTATCTTCATTCACGCGGGTTAACCTATGAACTTCCATTAATAGTTTCTGTTCGAGACATCATCGTTTCCATTAATAGTACACCTGACTTAGGTTTTAGATTTAACTTTTCGGCAACTCTTCCTTTCAATTCCTTTATCTTGTTGTTTCTTCGATTTTCTCCATGTTGGTAAGTTGAGTTCTCCTATTTGTAGTGTTTGCAGTGAACATATTTGAAAAATATCTACTGCATTACGTGAAGTTGAGAATCTCGCATACACTTCTTCAGTAGGTTGGCTTAAGCTTATTCCGTCATGTTGGATAATTCTTCGTATTCTTGGTTGACATTGATCCTCTTTTTGTTGAGTCTGTTGGTGTATTCTTTCACTTCCTAATTCATATTCATTCTTTCGTGCTATTTGGGATGCTTGACTGAGTTTATCTTCGCCTGCTACTACTGCTGCTGGATGAGACTGGATGACCTACGCCGGCTGTTGCTCACTTTCATTATACTTTTTCTTCATCACCGGATGTGTCCTGTTGTTCTCTGTTTTCGTCATTCCTTCTTCTTTCCTTCCTCTTTGCAAAAACTATTAACCGTGTCAAATATTCACTTCCGGGTTTTAAGCTTGCGAGCTAATCTTTGTTAGTTCTGACTTAGCGAAATACTTCTTCCTTAGTTGCCTCATCCTCCCTTCATCTTTCATATTTCTTTATAGGTAGCTTGCTATCAAGTAAAATTTTTACTTTATTTTTATGGATGATCCTGCGGCTTTCATATTCTTCATTTTCTTGCTTTACTTGTCGTTGTTTGATTTTATTTTATTGAGTTTGCTCTTGTCTTCCTTGGCACTTGTAGCTCGGATTTTGTTGTTTGATATTCTTCATTGTCTTATGAGTCATATAATCATTTGTCTTGTATCTCTTGAACGAACTGATCTAAAGAGATGGACTTAATAGTCTGCATCCTTTCGTTTGCGTGTGGCTTAACCGTGCACCTGTACTAACTTTGCTGCAAGCAAACTTCAATCCAATGAAGAACTAAGAAAGTTGTTACCCAGCGAAGATTTAAATATATATTATACTTTGGTACCAGATAAACTACTATCCAATCAAGTGCTGGTGGATTTCAAAAGCAAAACTTCGTTTATATCGCTGGTTTTAAGGAATAGTCAATTTTTGATTAAGAGCGAAATTTGTGTTTTGGATTTCAAGCATTTTTTAGTGAATATGAGATGCTGGTCATAACAAAACACTTGCAAAAGTAAACAAGAAAGGAATAATTATCTTTTTAATTTACGATATTTTGAGTATGCAGAAGAGATGATACCATACGAACTTATGCGGCGAAGGTTTTGTTTATTGTTTGAAGTAGCTTTACTTGATGAAGGCCAGGGATTATTTCCTTCTTCATTGATATAATAATCTGTGAGAATAGCTTTTCTTCCTCTTATAGAAGTCTATTTTTATGGGTTCGTTGAGAACTCTTTTTATTTTGGTCTAAAATGATCTCTTCCATTTATTGATGGATGATAATAACCCTCGCGATAGCGCGATGAAGTTTTGATTCTTGCCACTTCTACTTTAAGTAAGCATTTCTCTTGTGAGCTATTAGCTCCACCCAGTGTTGAATATTTTCAAGCGATATTAATTCTAAGCGAGAATTAGGTGATTGCATTAGAACTTAATTGTCGCGTACTATGAATGATTTTTATGTCTTCCATTTGATTCTTCGCTAGCAACTCCTAGTTGTTTCTCTAACTTTGCTTTTCTGCTCTTGGTATTGGTTTTGATTGGATTAGTCTGGTATTTTCTTATTTGGATCGACATTTCTTGGCGTTGTGAATTTGTGGATCTCTTTCTTCGCTAAACTTTCTTCTCAATTCTTTCATTTTCTTTTCTATTCTTCTTAGTAGGTCTAATTGCTCTTTATTTGACGATTTCCGCATGTCTACATCTCTCCTCTCTGAATTACTAAGATGTGTTTGTTGTTTGAAGATGCATAAAACTCCGGGAATTTCCATTTTACGCCTTTTAAAGCTCATAGATCCCCATAGAATATCTCATTATCCGTAACCAATTTCTCTGAAATTTCTTGGACCAACAAGTACGTCCCTGTTTCTAGCGCATATGTAGTTGCAGGAAATCCCACACTACACCCCTCACTATATTTTGTAGATCTAAATCTTATTAATGATATGAATTTCAAATATAAATCTAGAAATTTAAATAGACACATAAGATTTTAAGTGGTTCGATCAATATGATCTACATCCACGATTCTTCACTATGATTGTTGAGGTTACATTGGTATTACATTTACAATCTCCATTAATGAATATTTTCTAGAGCTCTAGATCTAGTTTTAGGGGAAGAAGATAATAAAGAAAATAAAGTTTCTCCCTCAAAAATATCTCTCTCCTCCTAAAAGTCTTCTCCCAAAATTATTCCTCTCCTTTCTCTCTCCTGCTCTCCTCTTTATATAGGTGTTTACATAATGGATGACAGCTCACATCGGCTCATATTCTCGCGAGCCCTTTAATGATTTCGCGGGCTCTTGCTACCTTCTCTCGAGACATTCTCTCGAGTCTTGCTACCTTCTCTCGAGACGTTCTCTCGAGTCTTGCTACCTTCTCTCGAGACACTCTCTCGAGCCTTGCTTCCCACCTTCTCTCGAGACACTCTCGCGAGTCTTGCTACCTTCTCTCGAGACACTCTCGCGAGTTAAGAAAATAATTGAATCTGCGCACGCTAAGAGAATATGTTGTGCGATATTTGAATCCTCATCCATTGCAATTGCGGTTGCAATATCAAAATCATTTTTATATCTTCATGATAGGGTGTAGAATACATCTGTTACTATCTATTGTTTTATGCTTTACCCTATTTTTTTCTTGTAAATTATGTATTTTGCTTGTTTTGAGTTTTATAGCTACTGTAAGTCGCACGAACGAAAATAAGAAGAAATCACCCAATTTGAACCAAAAAGGATAGACGGTCATTTCTGAAACAAACACTATCTTGAGCCCGGTCATGGTTAGGGAAGCTGACCTTCTGTTTTGAAGGAGCACTATATACGGCCGATTCAAAGTTAAGGGGCAATCAATCTGAGATTAACCCTTAGCGTGATGGCCAGGATGATGAATATCCAGTTGACTTTCATACCCCTACCTAAATCGAGAGACACTTTACTCTTCGTTTTATTCATTCTCACTTTGAAATTGAGAAGAAACACGAGACGGCGATTGCGTCGAAATCGAGAGAGATTGGAGGAATTAATGGGTTTGTTGGTTGATAAATCGAGAAGAGCGGATCGAAACCCGGAAGATCAGACGGATAAGAAATTAGGGTTCGATGTTACATGCGTGAATCGAGATTGAGGCGTTGCTTGCTATTGTTGGTTAGAGAGACCGGATCGAGACATAGCGATGATGATTGGCAGAGCTCATGGTGAGAAAGAATGAGAGATTGAATGCATTACAAGAAGAGAAGGAGCGAATCGATGATGATGTTGAGTTCGGAGCGAGAATTGAGTTGGATAGAAGAATGGAGTGTTGATGGTCTTTGTGTTTGAATCAGTGCTGCTAATAACACGAGAGAGGAAGAGATTAAATGGTTTTTGGAGTCTAAGGCGGGTGGATATCAAGATCGATGATGGGTTACGGTGATGAAGACGGGCGAGGAATTGATGTCGGCATTATTATTCAAGCAAGTCATAGTTTTGTCACTTTACTGGCCGAAGTTAGAGATGGATCTTTGGTTATAACTCGGCTCCTGTAGTGGCGGATGCTAAATGGGTTTGGTGCGGTGATGAGTACCGAATGAAGCTCATGCAGGTTGTTACGGCTTCTTTGGATAATAGAATGAAGATAGGTTTTGATTTGATTGGCAGTGGTGTTGAGGCTGAATCTGACATAGAAGAAATAAGGCTGCAGGATGGAATTGTTGGTGGAGCAAGCCGGTGTTGGTAGTTCGAATTGGTCTTGAATTGATGTTGCGGGTGCGGATAGAATGCAACAATTGGTGAAAGTGCTTGTGTATGAATTGGAGAAAGCCACAACTGAAGAATGAATTAGATGAATGTGTTAGGATTGTTACACGGGGTGGCTTTGAACTCGGCTGAGAAATGCCCGAAATAAACGAACTCGGCGGTTTTCCCTTACGGCGGGTTAACTCGTGCGTGAAAGCCGATTCAGCCCAATCTAGTTGGAGCCCGATCCAGGCCAGGGAGTTAGAAAGGTGACTCGATGTGGCCCGACTTCTCTTTATTTGACCCATTGACTATGACTTGACCATTTTTTAGTGTTATCTTTAACGGGGGAATGCAATGAATATTCCGTCGGCGGGAAAAGAAATTTCCCGGTGACCGGCGGCGACTTTTCTGGCCGGATTCCGGTGATCCCAGGATTTCTCCGGCGATTCAATATGTGCAGAATTTTGTGAAGAGTATTCTAGACTCATGGGTGTGAAGACTCGGACTTGGAATTGGATGGAGAATTTGGCTCAAATTTGGAAAGAGAGATGGAAGATTTGAGAAAGACTTGAAATTGGAAATTGAATTATTAAAGGGAAAGGGATTCTATTCCTTGGAAGATTTGGAGAACATTGAAGCCTATGGGTAGAGAAGTTCTCTACACATCTTTGATCCATCTTTTACACATCTCTCTACATACACACAACACTTGTGTTTTTCTTGCTTTTCAAAATTCTTCTTTTAATTATTTGTGTGAACTTGAAAAATTCTCCTTTAATTATTTGTGTGAATTTCAAAAACATGAGTAGCTAATTTTCTTATTGATTGAGGATGAATTCTAATTCTTAATATATGATTTGAGTTTTGTTTTGATTACATCTTGAAGTTTCACATGATTATCGTTTTGTTTTTACTAATAGGAATGTTTATACATTCATGGTTGATTGATAGGTTGTTTAGAGTGCACGCTAAATTGATTTGTTAATTTGATCTAAAAGCTAGTGAAAGTTAGGAGATAAGTAATCGTTTCTTGACTCTTTACATAAGTAGCAAACACAAGACCTTGCGGAGGGATTAAGTGGAGCAATTGTGTGTGAAAACAACGTTAGCAAGTAGACCTTGATCTAAGAGTCTAACTACTAATATTAACCTAATAAGTTCATAAATCTTATTGCGTTTATTTAAATTACATCTAGAGTGATCTACTACTAGGTGGTTTGGTAAATAGAATCCGGTATTCGAGAACTTAGTATCGTGTCTGAGGATTTAGGGGTTTATGCTTGATCTAGGTTTGCTTTACCCTACGGTTGGTGATAATGCGTGACTAATAACATGTGGATGAAAATCATAACTTGAATCATTATTTTACTGACGAAAGAATGATTCCTTGGTCTTGTCTCTTTTATTGATTTCAACTTTATCTTATAATTGCCTTGTTTACTTTCTTTTGCTTTACACCCCCTTTTTGTGACAATTTTTACAACTAGAATCTCTTGCTCCTCGTGGGAGCGAACTTGACTACACTATGTACTTGTTAATCGGGTGGAAAAATATTAATTAATTTGTTGTGAGTTACGAACCGCATCACTTCATAAATAACGTTACCGGCTCATTGTCTTGCATCATGGTAGGCGCATCTCGGTTTCATTCAGCATGCGATTGCATTTTTCAACACGATTCAAGCCATTCCGGTTCAAACATCCCAACACCATGCTGCCTCCACTCACCATTTCATGTTTATCTTATCAATTCAACTTCATCATCTTAACGCAATACCATTTCCTCCAACTAATGACAACAAGCCCAACACCACAAACAACACTACCAAATCTTCTTGCTTGCCCTTCAATTCCATTGCTCCCGGCTCTTCCATGCTTTCCACCACTTAATCCTTCTAAACATACATCTAAATTATGGCCAAAGTGGTAACCACAAACTCTCCTTAATGGAGCAAGTAAAGTAGAAAACCAAATTGTAGTCATTAAAGAGCACAATGAGGCTATCTGGCCTCACGGAAAGAAGTGATTTGGGGCGCGGTATGATCTTTCGAGAGCAGTACAACGCGTATTGTACCAAATGCTGCGTACTTGTGGTCACAGTGAAAATGTGAGGAAAAAAAATGGTACAACTCTATTTTCATGTAGAAGCTCTTAACTTCCGGATATACTAGTACCTTACAGTTTATCAATCAAAGTGTTTTTGTTAACCAATAAAAGAAGAAGAAAAAACACCGAAATCCATTGCTTTAGAATTAACTTGACAAAGTGACCCACCAACCAATTACAAAATTTGCTTTGTTTTGTACAAAAGAGTAAAATATTAACCCCAAAAGTTTGACTTGAAGCCTTCCCAAGTCTCGGCTATCGGCTTATCAGTAGTCCTACACCATAACATTCATGGCACTAGCAATCCTTGGCCATTGGATGGGCACATTCCTTTGATCGTCCACAGATAGGGCGCATTCTTTTCCCAACCTGGTAATTGCACATCCTGAAATTTTCACCACACCAAAAAGAATCAAATTACGAATCTTAATGTGATATAGGAAATAAAAGAGCGTACAACAACGAACTTCGGCTATAAGGTAACAAATTGGACATTAGTCGGAGGATAAAAAAATCCTTGTAAGTTGCAACATTAACACACATTACGACATGCGGAAAACGTAATATGCAATTATCACATAAGGAGAAAGGTTGTACCTTTTATTTCTCCCTTGAGATGCACAAAAAAAAGGCATTATGTGCCAAATAGAAAGTTCATCGAGCCACGCAGAAGCAAAGCACAACACTAGGAAATGCATGGAAACAACACATTTATGTTTCAATAATATTGAGTTTCCCTTTGGTGAGATTGCACATTCCATTGTATCAAAAGTCTCATATATCAACTTGCGCTACCATTAGTATATCAAATAAAACCCACAAAGTTGAAGTTCTCTTATAAATCGAAACAAATTAGGATTGCTTAGTACAACTTAAAATGTAATATGTGTCAACAATAGTAGATTGATAGGAATAAGTTAGCAAGCAATGAACATCCTAGATTGGGCAGGCATATGTTTAGTTATATGGAACTCTATTATAAACTTGAGAAACTAGAAATGTTGATGAAGTATACTCACATAGTATCTCCCCCATCCCTTCCTTTCCTCAGGGATCTTTACTCCAACATGCCTTTTATCATTCAAACACACAAAATCACCTTTGAGAAAAATTAAAAACAAATAACATAGTAATTTAGAATAATTATTTGTAGCATTGTTAGTGCATTTTACATTTTCTTTGTCCTAGATGATGCCACTTTGCTTATGCTTGCAAGTGCTTTTTGATTTCTTTTTCTTTTCTCTACCACGAACCTAGCATACGTGCTTTGCGTGCAGACATAGGTGTGATTCCCGGTATAGCGGTGCCAACTTAAGTTAGTGGCGAGGGCGACACAAATGAAAACAAAGGCGATAAGTTAGTTGTACATCCACGTGGCGTATTGTGAACCATTGATGTGTAATGAAACAACAAGTATCGCTCTTTGTTCTCTCCCCATCACGTGGAAAGATTGATTTTTAAAGGTTAAAGTATATATTTAGGCTTAAATTACCACGCTACCCTCAAATAACTTTTCTCAGAGATAACTTCTAAAACATGGAAACGCGGGGAAAATTTTGGATTTCCCAATTTTGCGGATTCCAATTCTTTGTAGATGAATAGTGCCTAAGGGTGTTGGCTAATCTAACCTTTCAAGTCTAAAAATAAAATAAAATAAAATAATTAGAGAGTATATATTTATACCTGCCCATCATCATCAAAGTAGCACGAGGGTTGGTCGGGAGAAATAGAAAATGTGGAACCATCGACAAGCTGGCAAGACTATCAATACCAATAACACGAATTCGATATCCACCACTTCCCCAGACTACCGCCCCACCATGATAATGCCATATGGTATTCACTGTTCTCTTGCAAAAAGTCATGCATTAAACCATCCATCGATTGGTTTGTAGGCAAACCTGATCCCACATACCCTAAATTCCCTTCTTCCAAAGAACTCCACAGTTTTGAACACATCCATTAATGCTCCTCTCAATCATCATCGGCCAGGATTCCTTGAACACTCGTGAGCCAACACAACATCACCGGTTTGCGGTTTCCTCAAAACCACCATCACAACAAACCCAAAATTCCCAATTTCTATCATCAATTCCTCTATCTCGGATCCATCAAATCGACACCCATTAGTAATTCGGCGTGGCACATCCTCGACTTGTTTCTTCTCTTCATTCCATTAGCAACAACTTCTTCTCGATCTAAATCCAATCTAAACCCATCTTCTCAACCACAGATCCATCTTCTACCTTGTTTTATTACGCAAATCTCCATCAATTAAACATCTCGGATCCACATCTTCAATATCAAATACCAAAACCATAATTAATTTCCTCTCGAATCTATGTCGGCAGAAAATCATTAA
Source organism: Papaver armeniacum (assembly GCA_023531295.1). NCBI lineage: Eukaryota > Viridiplantae > Streptophyta > Magnoliopsida > Ranunculales > Papaveraceae > Papaver > Papaver armeniacum. The sequence goes on along the minus strand of JAJJWW010014218.1, from coordinate 8,139 downwards.
ATTCACCAACATCAATCAAACCCAAATCAAATTCTCCTTCGAAATTCGTCGACTTCATTTCTTGATCTCTCTGGAGTATTCACTCAAGCATCGGCGGGAGCAAATCTTCTCTCAATTTTACGTTGACCAAAATCGAAAAAAGAAGGAAGATGAAGGGAAAAAAAAATTTGCAATTTGCAGGTGGTCAGTTCGATCTTTAACCTCCACCTATGGTTTTGCTAAACTACCCCTCAGCAATTAAAACATTTCCAACCTCAGTGTCATGTTTTTACGCCTCACGAAATTTACACGATTAGCCTTCATTTGGTGTTGTATTTACGCTAATTTTAGTGAGAAATGGAAACACGAAGGGGCTCTTTAGTCCTTTCATTGTTAATTGAAAAAGGTTAGGGCAAATCCAATCTTTTGTGTCAATTGATGAATTTTTTCTTTTCTTTTTTCTTTTTGTAATTTGGCTATTTTATAAAAGACTAGCTAGAACCTGACATTTGCTCTGCTACTACAAGAGATTGCCTAATGCAATTGGAGGCATTCCTTCCGGTTCATATTACAATTTTAGCAAAATTCTTCATTGCCACATCTATGAATAAAATAAAACCTAGAAAATTTTGTAACAAGCAATTTGTTTTTGTGTTTCATCCAAAATTACTGCCTCTCTGAAATGGAGATAGATTTTCCATTCAAAACCTCTATAAGATTCCTACGATCCCCTTCTATGCTGAAGTTCTTCATCTTTTCATCTTTAGCCCAAGTTGATGCTTGTAGAAGTCCTAGAGCTTCAGCTTCTTCTGGAATACCTGCTATGCATTCTGGAGTTGTTTTTATATATGGTTGGGTCAGAAACGTTTTTATATATGGTTGGGTCAGAAACAATAGGAAATGTGGCTCTACTCTGCTCAAGGGAAATTTTACTTCTTGTCCGACTGTTCGAGCTGCTTTTTCACACCCCTTTTATGAAGGAGGCTATGTATGAAGCATTGCTTTTTAAAAGTCAAACGGATAACTGTTTCAGACCTCCCCTTATGAAATAGTGTCTTTGTTACTTGCAATCATTGAAGATAGCTTCCCTTTCATGGTGAGACCCCTTAATCCAACACATATAATACATGTTGACGTGCATGCTCACCTAGTTAGCATTAAGGGGTTATTGAACCTCAGGTCAAGTGCAGCCCTCTGGTAACGGGAGGAGTTTGGACCTTGTTCCCAACTTAATACGAGGGGTTACGGTCTGTACACAAAAAATAACAATAAATTGCCCTCTGACAGAACTCATATTTAAGCTCATGGTAAAATTGCGTATGATCAAATGCAAGAGGAAATAGTATATCATCTTACTAAAGGTTCTCATCAATCAATCTTGCAGTGAGCCTCAGGCTCTAACCGCTGAACGTTAAACAAAATCAAATAGGTCAAAGCACATTGCCTTGTCAAATATGTAGAAGGTACACACAATTACACTAAATAAGAAGAGACCTAGAACTCAAAATCTCATTACAAAAATTCAATCTGACAAATCAGTAAACAGACAACAGGAAGCTAGAGTGACAAATTTCAAATAACAATGTTTGTAAGAATCTGCTTAAACAACAAAGGTTATATATATATCTATGATCTGAAGATGGCCAGTAGAGAACCAAAACTTAACCAAGGGAGAAAGAAAAAAAGCTACAGAGTAACTAAAGATCTCAACCTCAGCAAGCATGAAGAAGATGGTAAAAATCAAGCTGCAACCTTGACATACCTTACCATGAACACCAGTTCTCAATTCACCCATTACCGAAAAGCTACAGGCTTTGGAATCCTATTTCCTATAAACCTTTGCTGCACCAGATAGAAAAGAGATGCACAACTAATACAGAGATGAGGTAAAAAAATAAATGAGAAGTGGTGATTATCTCTTTATTAGTATTTGATGTTTTCAGTATCTCCCTAGTCAATTTTGACAGATGAGAATAGGTAATGAACGAAGTAGAAGGAAATAAGGAAACCTATTGTGCCAGTAGACAACATGATTGCGATTGCCATGATCAATGAATAACCTAGAGTAAAGCATAGCTGACACAGGCCGCTCAAACTCCTAGGTCAAATATAAGGTAATTGATGGAGTACATGAACACGTAGAGTGAGACTGAACCAGAGGCATAGAAAGCTTTCACCACCACTGCCAATCCTCCACACAGAGGTGCATGTAGAGTAAGGACAACAGAAACTTGGCACAAACAACGACAAACAGAGCCAGAAGACAACTAGCAAGAACCCAAATACATAGTAGAACCTCCCAAGCCAGATGCTAGAAAGAATGAAAAACAGTTCGATGAAGAGGGTTCCGAAGGGGAAGTGCCAGCACCAGAAATACGAGAAGCCATGATGGGTATTTTTCAGCATGGGTTTCTCTAGGGATCTGGTTGGTTCTCACAGGGTACTGGATGGGCTCCGCCTTTGTCCCAAAGTAGCCTCCTAAAAGGTTAGAGGAACAGAAATACAGAACCAAAGAAATGAGAATAAAATACAAAGGAAATGGGAATAGCACCGGTGCTCTTGCCCCAAAGTATGAAGTTCAAGGCAGTAAAATTATGAAAACAATTCCAGGGAAGAAGCACGAAACCGACCAGGAAACTGATCTCACCCTTCTGTAGTTCCCTTGATAGTTATCCATAGTCTAACACCAACATAACCCGCCAATTAGACCAAGGAAAGATACAGAATTATCATTTCCAGTCAGAGCATTCCTCGAGATGCTGGTGACATGAATCAAAGAGCTGCAAACACAATAGTAACAACTGCCATCCCAAAATCTGGGTACCATCTCCAACCATCACGCGAGTAGCTTTGAGCAATTTGGCTCTCTAAAAGCATCACCCGACAAGCTTCCCACCCAAGCTCCTCATTCATCTGGGCTTGCGCCTCTTTGTCCAATTCCTGCGTACCTCACGTCAAATCCCTCCTCACTGTCCTTAGAAAAATAACAAAGGCATCCCAGCTAAAGAAGATTACCATCGAGTTCATGATTGAGAACAGTGCACTCGTGCACCCTCCATCTTCAAGTAAGCATCCCATCGTGAAGGCCATCTAATATCACTTTTCACAAATTCAACTTCATAAGTAAATGAAACTGCTCTTGTTCCCTGATAATCTGAGATTTTTCCAAGATCAACAGGGCAGTTGACAGGAGTCAACAGTGTGTCGTACATCTTCAGCTTTGACATCGCCTCAAGTCCGTTTCACACTGCAAGGAACAACTTGAACCCAACTATCTCATACCCATTTTAACTTCTTTTCAGATTCTTGAACCACAGCCATGGTTTCATCTCAGTACCAAGTACCTGCACCCTGTTCCTTCGTACTCATGAACCAAAACCTTAAATTTCAAATGATTTATGATATAGTCTTCACTACTTTGAGGTGGAGCATAACCAACAAGTGCCCTGTCCATTGAATATTGATCCCATTTGCTCGGCATACCTCATTGCAGGCAAATTGTGGGGATCATATTCACCTGGTACAGATCACGAGTTCGCTGTTTTAGGAGCTTTACCTCGTTCTCATTTAGCGGGTTGGTTGTGCATAGGTAAAGCGACTCATTCGTATTCATATTGAACCGATAGAAGTTATCAATTTGATCTCCCATAAGAGTTCCCCCAAATTTTCTGCACTCTTCTTAATCCCTCCCTCAGGCTTGCAGTAAGAAGACTGTAATGGCTGAAAGGAAGCTCTGTTTCTATTGAAGTCAAGAAATTCACTTTACAAATATCGATTCTCCTGGTGTGTATGTGTGCATATAACTGCCAGGCAGATAAAACCCATTGCACACTCACCAACAGAATAATAATTAGTGCACAGAAATGGGTTGAAGGAAATTTTCCTTTGAATAGCCATTGTAAAGAAAAAAGAGTTCCCAGATCTAACAGAGATTCAAGTGCATTATCATAAAATGCAGATCTGGATGACTAATAGAAATGAAATCAAATGTAAGACTATGTTAGCTGCTTCAATATCCAACTGGGTAACAAGGAAAATATAAGTTCTTAAATTTACTAATCCCTTCAAAACAGACTTCACAATAATCAAATCAAATCACCTATCAATTGTTCCAGATATGCTTTCCAGTACAGATCCATAAAACAAAAATAAACTTCTCCACTAAATAGTCCAAAATCTTCAGATCTACAAAACGCAATGGTAAAATTCGAAATCAAGTTTTTTATAAAATTCTTCCAGAGATTCATTGAACGCATTAAACCAAACAGATCCCTGGTAAACCTCATTCAAGAAATTATACAACATAAGCATTTCTAAAAGATTGAGAATAACAAATCCAAACTGAAACTATCAAATGTAATTCGCAGTCCGAACACTAAATTTGAGGATTGAAATTACAGAAGAATGCATACCCGATAGGTTGAGAAATGATGATATCCCGTTTCCAGGTGATTCCACAAAATCTTCTTTTGAACTGAATTTTGAAGAGGAGAGGCACAATGTGAAAATCTAATATAACTTGGAAACTGAATTCTGAAGGAACTGAAAAGGAATGGAAAAGCTCTACGTTTTTGTAGCCCTTTCTAGGGTTCGTCAAATGAATACAGTGTGTGTCACTCTACCAACTATAAAAACCTGTCTAGACCCACTAAATTATTGAAATTGTTAATACACCCCTACCACACTTTAATTTAGAACCCATTATTGAGGGATATGCAGATTAACCGAGGGACGTGAAGTGAACTACTTTTTCCATACAAATTATCCTGCTAAGGGTGTCTTAAAGTATAAAAAGTCCAAATTACCCTTTTCATATGTTATTATTTTTCATTATTTTTCATTATTTTTTATTTTATTCTTTTTGTACTCATCAACAACAAGAGAAGATCGTAAGAAACTGGTTGGAATCCTAGCAACAAGCTGGCTCCAATACCTTTTTGTATCACAATCATTAATCTGTGAAAAAAGAAATTACATTTCTTTGCATTATCATCGAACCTAGACAAAAATAATTATGCCGTCTCTTCAAAAATTAGACTGTGTCATCGCCAAGTTCATCAAACGTAGAGAAAGCCAAAGTGCCAAAACCATAACCTTGAGCCAAGCATCTATCAAAATATTTTTTATTTTTGCGCATGATGGAATTGCTCAAAGCTAAGCCAAGCTGGAGAGCACGAGCTCCTCCACCAGTGGAGGGAGAGACCGTAGTTACATCTAAGCACATATCGAGAGCATTGTCCCAATTGTAAACCAAAATATCCGCAGGTCGTAAAGCACTACCATCATTAAACATGAAACCCGAGGCAACTTCTTTCTTAGCTGGTACACCAACACGGAAGCACATATGACCAATAGTATCTCGAAGAAGGTCATGCCGAAATTTAAGCCCTACCTCATGGGCACAATGCAAGGCATGATCCCATAATAATCCATGTCACGGTTATAGAATGCATTGGCTATCCGCGGTGAATAATAGGATACCTAAGCGGTAGCACAAAACAACACTAAATTGTCGTGTCCCTACCTTCTGATTCAGGCCATCAATAGGCAGAGGTTTGAGAAAATACTGAACATGGATAGACTTATTGCATTGCTAGTTGATGCGTGTCGTAACCACAACAAATTAGTGAATATTTTTCCACTCAATTAACAAGTAATATGGTGGTAGTTAAGTTCGTTCCCACGAGGAGCAAGAGATTTTTAGTTGTAAAATTGTCACAAAAGGGGGATTTATAAAGCAAAAGAAAATAAACAAAGCAATTCAAAGTTGAAGTTGAAATTAATAAGAGAGACAAGATCAAGGAATCCTTCTTCGTTGCAAAACAATGATTCAAGTTATGTTTTTCACCCACATGTTATTAGTCACAGATTATCACCAACCGTAGGATAGCGAGTGTTACGCTTAGCTAACCCCAAAATCCCTTATTTCACCGAGTAACAAGTCCGCTTAGTTATCGATTCTATTCAAAAGAACCACCTTGAGGTTCGCTTACAAGATGTAATTCTCCGAATGCATTAAGATTTATGAATTTAGGTTTAGTACTAGTAGTTAAACTCGGTTCGCTTGGTCCACTTTCTAGCGATGTTTTCACACACAATTGCTCCACTGAATCCCTCCGCAAGGTCTCGTGTTTGCTACTTATGTAAGAGTCAAGAAACGATTACTTATTCCCTAACTTTCACTAGCTTTAGATCAATTAACAAATCAATTTAGTTGGCCACCCAAAAATCTATCAATCAATCATGAATGTATAAACATTCCTATTAGTAAAAACAAACGATAATCATGTGAAAAACTTCAAAAGATTTAAAAAAAACTCAAAACATGTTAAGAACTAGGAATTCATCCTCAATCAATAAGAAAACTAGCTACTTATGTTTTTTTTTTTGAAATTCACACAAATAATTAAAAGGAGAATTTTTGAAGTTCACACAAATAATTAAAAGAAGAATTTTGAAAAGCAAACAAAAACACAAGTGTTGTGTGTAAAAAGGTGTGTAAAAGTGTGTAGAGAACTTCTCTATTTATAAGCTTCAATGTTCTCCAAATCTTCCAAGGAATAGAATCCTCATTCCATAATAATTCAATTTCCAAGTTCAAGTCTTTCTCAAATCTTCCATCTTCTCTTTCCAAATTTGAACCAAATTCTTCAAAGCCATGAGTCTAGATGATTAGAAGAATTCTTATAAATTAAATCACGGGAAAAGTCCTCAAAAGTTTAGAAAATTGGTAAGGAAAATCATTGCAGTCATCAAGATTTTGTCACCGGGAATGGAATATTCTCCCGTCACATACCGGCCGAGTTAACAGTCAAATCAGTCAAAACCGCCTACCAATGGGTCAAGGCGAGAAATAGTGAATCAAATGCACCGAAGCCGACATCTTACTCAAACTAATCGTCTTATTCACGGAGTGAAAGGGGCCGCTTCTTTGAATCGCTAAATCGGACACAAATGCACGGTTAACTCAGCTTTAAATGGAGTAGTAACCGACCAAGTCTCGACTATTTACAGGCTTTTCCCCGACCAATTCGAGTCTCTCTCGCCTTCATTCCCCGCAACAAATTCATATCCTAACATACATCTAATCGAGCAGTTTTGCAATCCCATCTTTCATATAGCGCTGACTTCTCATTCTTATATACAACTTCATACCTATTCCATCAATAAGATCATCGATCTCAAAACTTTGATTAGAGCTCGAGAACAAAGCATTCAACATCCAGGACAGAAATCAACAACATCCACCTTTAAATTCAAGACAAACCCAATCTCGATCTATTCTTTTATGTTCAACAAAGATCCGATTATCTTCTCATCTTCATGTTTGCAATCAATAGCAAATTCTTGAAACATGTTCAATCCATCTTTCAATTCGAAGTCTCGGATGTCACCAAAGCCTTTATAACTTCTCTTATACGTTTAGAGCCCATCTCAAATCACTTGCTTCTTCTCTTAGAGTTCCTCGATCTCCACAAATCCATCTTCCCAACCTCAACCTCAACAACGGCCGGTGAGGTCTGGGTGCTTCCATCTTCTCTTCATTCCCTTACTACGATTCGCCTTACACCACCATCGCATCTTTCACGGATCAATACCCAATTCATTTCCCCTTCTGCTGATTCAATATTACCTTTGATCATAGTAATTCTTGTAGCGATTGCACGAACCCTAACTTTCTACTTCATCATTTCTCCTTATTCGTTCATCAATCCACAGACCCATAGCAGCAGGAACGAGCTCTTCTCAGATTCAAATCAAAACCCCTCTCGGCTGTCTGCAACTCAACCTAGCCTCATACCCATGAAAATCATCAGCTCCCTCAATTTCCACTCTCGAGTCTCAAGTCGCATCTCAATCAAATTACGGACGGCAGCCTTTTCTTTTAACATTCAATCTCTCAATTTCTCGATCTCTGGCACTCGATTTGGTCTCTCCAAACTTTCAATCACTCGGACCAACAGCAGCAGCGCAGCCATTGTTCTCTCAATTTCAGGTGAAATGAATGAAAATGATTGAGAAGAGTAATCTTCTCGATTTAGGGTTATAGATTGGGTTGGATTTATCCACCCCAGGGATAGGGACCACCCCACTCGTTAGATAAGGGCTATCCTAATTGGTAACCCCTTAACTTCAGCTTGACTGTAATTAGTACTCCTC
>JAJJWW010014217.1:0-122451 GCA_023531295.1 Papaver armeniacum | reverse complement strand
CATCCTTTCTCTCGCCATTTCTTCACAAACTTCTGCACTCCGCACTCATAACAAAGACCACCAACCTCTTACTTCCCGCAACATCTTCTCCCTCCGTAAACAGCACCATACCCATTTTCTCGTTATCATTACCTCCACTCAACCACGCCCACAGCTTCATCACTCTCCGGCCATTCAACTCCCGCAATCATTCATCCTCCATTTGTTGTCCCGATCACACTCATAAGCTATCCTCAACATTGCAAGAACACACAAAGATCCAACCTCACCTCTCAGCCCTTGTAATATCCCTCGTCTCATCTCAGCAAAACCAATCACCAATTCCATCAATTGCCACCTACCACAATCACTACTCCACCAACATAAGCTCACACTCCGAACCTCCGAGTCTTCCACTCCCTAGCTCCGGGCCTTTTGCATTGCCCTCACAAACTTGCTGAAGGCCTCGAGCATGCAGCCTCCTAACGACCAACTCTCCACTCCCCGACCGCAATTTAACAACACCAGCACAACCACAACCCTATTTCAACTCCGCCATCACAGACTTCCTCTTGCAGCTTTGCCTCGCACTGGTTCCCTCAGTATTTGAGTTATACCCGCTCATTCCCTAACTTCAATAGATCTATTGCATTGCAGCCCATTCGAATACCTACCTCCGCTATCAACTATAATTCCCCAGCATCAAGTCACAGCCATTATAAAAACCAGTTGTAGCTTCATAACCATTGCATTCCCACTCGCACTGTGAGATCCTCGACAGCTAAAACACCACTAGATACACCGAATTCATCCATGGCCATCTCGCAACTCCGCAATCACCAGCCAGCGGCTCTAGCTCTGGCAAAACCACCTCGGCCATTTTCCCCACCTCACCCACAACACTTTCCTACTTGCTATATCACAAACATCAACCATAGTTCATTTTGGTCTTACACCGCACCCAGAGACCTCCTGATTCTTGGTGCAACACCAACTGACCATTGCCTCTGCGATACAAGAAACTTCCACTTCATCCACCAAAAGCACATTCTGACATAAGCATAGCAAAATCACCACCCGTTACTACTTTGCTCCTACAAAGGTGATTCTGACTTCATAGCTCAACGGCCCGAGATCTCTCTCGCACTCTATCTCCCTCCGAATCTCCCGAGTGGCACAAGCCATCACAACACCAACCTCTTGCTTTCAAAACCAACCCCTCTCTGCAACTTCTTGCATTCTCTGCCATCCACCCGATTGCACTTTACCAAAGACTCAGACCATCACTTCTGTTGGCTCATTCATTCACTCTGCAAAAGACCCATTCAACAACAAACGGGCCTAAACCCACTCGCATTCATCACTTGCCCCATCTCCCACGTTGGTAATGCCATCTCTACGCATTAACTTCACCTACAACCGCCATCACTTAATCCATACCCATTTCAAATCAAGAACAGTTCCCGATTTCTTCTCATTTGTTTTGATTTCAACATCTCACAAATTCCCACAAGTCTCCCGAGCTTCAATTCCCGACAAACCTAAATCTAAATCGAATCCGACTCAGCTTTCTTCTCTCTCAATCTTTGAACAAATCAAACGAAGAATGATCGCTTCTACCGTGAGCTCTCGGATGCAAATGAACATCTTCTCGCTCTATTCATCTCCCTGTTCGTTAATCGTCATGTTCTCTTCTCGACCAATCTCAACTGACCAGAGCATCAACCTTCTCCGCCATGACGGCCACTCCCGCCTCTCTTCGATCTTGGGTTCAACAAACACCTTTCATTAAATCCTCTCTTTTTCTCTCTCGACTCGGTATGCTTCCTCACAGATAATTGATGATGAAAAAGAAGAAATAAATTTCTTCTGAATTTCAGGTATCATGTAAGAACACTCGATGCATCCACCCCACCGGTAGGATAAGGGGTAGCCAAATGACTATAAACACCCACTCATTGTTAAGGGCCACCTCCACCAGCTGGCCTTTGCCGGTTCCAAGTAACCGGACAGCCACTACTTCCGCCTCCTTGCCGCGTTTCAGCCTGCTCCACATAACTTTGTGAGATGACAATTTCGCCCTTTTTGCTCAAATTGGACAATTTCTTCTTCTTTCCTCCGGTAAGACTCCATTGCACCCTATAACTCAAAAGCAAACATAAGATACATAATTCACACGAAAAATAGCAAAGAAAGCATAAACTCTATATAGTAAATACGGTGTATTCTACACCTATCAAGGGCTTGACCCTAAATCTCTTCCATGCTTGACTAAAGGCCTTTGAGCGGCCCGCATGCGTGGTTTGGCGAAGATTGTTACGTGCTCAACCTCCACGAAACTACGGTTTGAGAAGCCCTCAGATCCCACTTCCTAGCCTCTCTCGGATTGCAGGTAACTACATTTTGTGACCATAGTGGGAGGGTTTGTCGCTCGATTCTGATTTCAATAGGTAGCTATTGTGAAGGAAGGCATTCCATCGATCGATAAACCCACATCACATATTAATGAAACAAAGTTATCCATACCCAGGTAGTTTCTCTCTTAGACAGTGTTTGACCTTAGTGATGTGATTTTAAAAATTGTTTGTAAAGTGGTAGTAAAAAAGGTCGATTCTCGAACTTGTGAAGGATTTTTTAGACTTAAATTCAAAACTAAAATAGAAAACTCACTAAAAATTATAGCAAACACTCGATAAAGATGATATCAATATTAAAAGAACACTCGAGGCTAAGATTCCACTATTTTCCAATTTCAAAGTGATTTAAACCAATATTTATATTCATGCAATTTTCTCATTCAAGTTGATTCTAAACTATTGCAACAAGTAGATTCTCAAATAATAAGTGTAAATCCGAAGCATAGAACATCAAAAACCTAGGTCCAAGTATGCTCTATCAAAAGAAATCACAATTGTTTAACAAAAATCATTCAAACAATTATCGATCAAGGCAAAATAATCATAAAAATAATTGCAATAAATAGATAAATAAGAATATACCACTTCTTGTTGGAAAAATAGCTTCCTCTATCGCCTCAAAGAATGGGGTTTAGCTCCTCATATTAACCACTTGCTCAAAATACATGTTTGTTGCTCCAAAGTTGATTAAAAAGAAGAGAAGGTATAAAACAACGTGTTTGTAATAGATTATAATTGTTACTGTAACCACTATTACAAATAACCCTAACACGTAATCGTTACGAACTCGTATCTAATTGTTACAATAATTGTGACAAAGTGAATTGAATTTGAAAGCAAAGGTCACGGAATTAAGGACTCGTCTTCTTCTCTGCGTTCGTGTTCTTCTTCTTCCTCTCGCATGTGTCTCTGCAACTTGATTATTTATGCTCTGTAGTGTTCTAAAACCTCCCCAAAGTGTACGTGATCCCCTCTGAGACTCGAAAACACCTTTTTATATACCCACAATCCGATTAAACCTCTCCAAAATCTTCGATACTTTCTTGCTCTTCACGGCCAAGTCACGGGATTATTTCCTGTTTTATCTCTTATACACACGTCTATGGTCACTGTGAGTTGTTCAAAACTGTCCCAAGATACAAAGGAATCGAATCAGAGAAGAGATATCCTCCTTTTCTTTCACCGGAATTTCCATATTAAGCTTCCAAACCATCCCGAGATAACTCTTACATCTCTGTTTTACGTGAATCTTCTATTGCTTCTTTTAACGATTTCAAAGAACTTACCAACCCTGTTTTGTAGAGACGGAATCTTTTCAAACAATTCCCGTGAAAATCTCTGCCAAATCTCTTCATAATTCACGCTCAAGGTCTCGTGATATCCGACTCCTGTCTTGTCTTAAACCAATAGTCGGGCCTCGTTTAATCCATTCAAACACCCATACTAACTCTGACCGGCCAAAACAAGTCCAGCCCAACAAAAACTGGCGATTGAATCTCCTTCAAATTCGCATATAACTCAAACCTAAATTTCTTCAGTGACTGCTCTTGTTTTCCCGTCATTTTGAATTTCAAAATGAAGGGGATGACCTCCCTTATCCGTGAATAGTCTCCTTTTAGCAAATGGGCGAAACGATGACTTTTGGGGTGCAAACGACCATGGGATGCCCCTTATCAATTGGGTACCCCTTATCCAAATTGAGAGTCCGAATAGTAGGTGTCCTCCAGGTGCAAATTTTCGAGCCGATTTTTCCAAAATGTTTATTGGCCAAAAATACCTACACACACATAAAACAGCATAATAAGTACAAAAATGAGCACTATCAAATTATAGAATCGAGACAAATTAGACACAAAAATGTGTCTATCAAATACCCCCAAACCTATTATTTGCTAGTCCTCGAGCAAAAATAAAATAAAATCCTAACTCACTGTCGCAGGCATCGTCGATTGCATTTAGCGTATGCAATAAGCCTTTAAACCCATAGGTGGCCCTAGTGGCTCGAGTTATAGTCTCTGGAGGGTTTACCAGTAGGTGTACCCACAAAGCCTTTATACTCCGGCACTCTAACTATCTACGCGGACCTTGAAGGCACTAAAGAATCTCCTTGGTTGGCATACTTATTGACTACAGGTGAGGAAGTACCTCGATGCGAAATTCCAATTGCTGTATACGAGTTTGCACTCAAGCATACTAAAATTCATATATAAGTCACGAGCTCTACTCGGATAGTTTCGAACATCATAACCGTGAGTCAACCAATCACATGGATAGATTAAGAAGATGGACGTAGAGAAAACATAGATGATTTTGATGTCGACTAAGGTGAACAAGTGTTTCTCATATCCTGTCACAGTACACTGCTAAAACGAACCTATCCTAATGGATTGAGATATCTGTTCCGGACTAATATCAACACACTCGGTATATACAAGAGAACTAGTGGTCGATAATCCTAACTCTAGGTCAACACAACTCGTGCATATACAAGGGTTCCAAGTGTCGACTTTATTGAATTTATTTCGTTGGTCCGATGGTCCGGTCTCAATTTTTTTTTTTTGGTATCTCAATCACTCTATTTCACCCTAGCAGCTGGTAACAACTTGAATCGTGAGCCCCACCTAATCACTTAGAGAAACATATTGTAAAGAAAACAAAATAAAAATAGGAGTGAAAAGGATTCAACGAGATATGGCGAAACTACCATGTTTTTTCTTTTAATTCTAACACCCGAGCTTTGTGCTTTTATGAATAGACTCTTTAGATGTTTCCATCTAATCGATTGGTTCCTCAACTCCTACAACCAAAATGCTTCCATCCACTTAGATTGGTTAGTGCCATCCTTAATAAGCATAAATTTCTAGAATATGGAGTTTATTTATTAGTAATAAAAAGGTAACAAAAGTTTCTACCCCACCCCCAAACTTAAATCTAACATTGTCCTCAATGTTTCTAATTAAAGAACAAGACTAAAAATATAAGTAACATGAGGAAATAAGAAAGAGAGAAGCTCTAAAAATAGTACCCGGGGTGAAGTGTTGATAGGTGTCTAAAACACCTAATTTACTATCTAGTAGTTATGCTTTCTTTGCTATTTTTCTCTGTGAATTATGTATTTTATGTGTGCTTTTGAGTTTATTAGGTGCAATGGAGTCATTTGGAGCAAAAAGACCAATTGGAACTCGTTCAAATACAAGATTTCTACTTTTCATTGTGTAGAGGACGAGAAGATGAAGACAATGCCGAAAGAATGGAGTCATTCCGAGTTCGTATGAAGAAGTTATGAGCAAAATAAGAACTTGAAGCATAAAAGAGCAAGTGTTATTGACACCCCAAGTGTAGGTTAAGGGGTAGTCTTTCTATAAGGGGCAATCAATATTCAAAGGAATTGCTCAAGGGAGTCACGTCATTTACTCGAGGGGAAGTTAAAATTCAAATAATACTAAAGGGAACCAACCATTTTACTATGGGCACCCTCATCTTCATATTTCAGCTTCGGAACCATTTTTACGTGTGATTGTTGGAGCCGCTCGTGATGGAGCCGATGATTACTGATGTCGCTCGAGTATGATGATGACGGTGATGACGAGATGGCCCATGCTCGTTGTTGTTGCTTGTCGATCGATGGAAGGAGCTGTGGTTATGCCGAGAACTGAATGGAAGGGAGGACAGTGGATTGATGAAGATGTTGGCAGAAAGAGAAGCGCTCGAGCAAGTTCAAGGAGTTATTGGAAGACGATGGTAGTAAGGGAATCATGGCAGCTGAAGTTGCCGCCATTGTGGAGGATGACACCGATGTCGAGAGTTCATCTCGAGTTGGTTTGGAACCGATGTAACTTGAAGACGTTAGAAGCTAGAGAAAATGGTGGTGCCGCATTGATCGATTGTCGCCGACTTAAGAAAAGAAGATAAGGGAGTTCGAATTCTTCATCTCGGTCGTGAATAGAGCATTTCGTTGCCGCGGCCATGGAGGAACCGAAGTGAACGAGAGATGCTGCCAATATCGGCAGTGAATTATGAGGATAATAATGGTGATAGCCGATAAGACGTACGCCGTTGAGGTAAACCGAGAAGGAGATCGAGTTGTTGGTTGCCGAGAAGAGTTTGGCAGAGACGAGGATGATTGAGCTCGTGATGCTGGAAGTTGCTCGGGTCAGTGGAAGATGAAACTCATTTGGAAGTCATGGAGTTCGAACGACAAAGGCATCGGCTGAGTCATGAAGTCGTTGTTGACGTTTCCAGAGAAGTATGGAGAAGCTAGAGTCGTGGTATGAGAGAAAGATGGGACAAGTGGTAGTGCCGTGGTCGGTGATGTTCTCTCGCCATTGGCAACGAATGCGATGGAATGGCTGTTCGAGTTGGGATTGATGGAGCTCGATAGGGAAGTCCCTATGGTGATGGTTATGGTAACGGAGATGATTAATTTTATTACTGGCGATGATAACGAGTTAAGGAGATAGATGGACTGGAGGAAGTTGAAGATCGAAGAAGACTCGCATGCATGAAGGAGACGAAGATGGCGTAGATGTGATGACCTGGAGATTGATCGACTCAGTGAAGAAGATGTGAGTCGTGGACGATATGGATGAGTGTTGTTGCTGATGATGGAAGCCGTGACGTTGGTTGATGGAGTTAGAGCTAAGGGAAATGATAGCAATGGTTCATGATGGTCTGGCCTTGTCGTGGACCGAGAAGAACACGAAAGGTACAAATGGAAGGAGCTCTTGAAGAAAGATGGACTTTCCGTGGTGACGCAGAGAATGCCAAAACTCGAAATAACCGTATGCTGCGGGAAGAGAAGCAATGGAGAAGCTTGCAGTCCGATGGTAGAGTCCGAGTGAAGGCATTCATGGTGGACAGTGACGGCTTCTTAATCCTCTTACACAGAGAAGAGATGAATTGAATAATGGGTCGTTTTCACTTGATGTCGCACTGCCAATAAGTAGTGCGTAGGCTTACTTTTTTAATTGGTGATGACCAGCCTTGGACGGTGGAACGCGAGTTTGCAACTTTCGCACGAGGTGTGATGACGGGACAAAATCCTAAGGAGGTGATGACTTTTCCTATTTTTGCTAGGTTTCCTGGGCTTCTTCAAGAAGAGATTATAAAACTCTATAAATAGGGATCTCTTTTTCATATCTATTGATCTATTATTCTCTTTGCTCTACTGTTCTCCCAGGTTTTACAACCATGGAGTCTTTCTTTCTTCTTGTTATGAACTCCATGAATATGAGTACTCTAGTTTTATTATTGGTTATGGAATAGTTGATTTCCAAACATGGGTTTTAATTCAATAAATTAGTTTTCTCATATCTATCGTTTATGATTCACCATGAATATTGTTTTATGATTGGATTGATTGTTAGTCAAGTCGCGAGTTGGCGGTAACGCTTTCATCTTTATTGCTAGATTGGGGTGGTTATTATACGTAGTGTGGATAATCCTTTTGAATACAAGTAAAGATAAATATGATTATAGTTTGTAGTGATATATTCTTATGATCATATGTGAACCATAACTTTGTTAAATCGATTGGTGCGCTTTCCACGCTCGACTGCTTGATTGGCCTGATTTCATAAACTTAATGCATCTAGTGGGAATTAAACTCCTGATTAGTGCTTTTACAATGCTAGGTTGTTCCTTTTGATAGAATCTGTTATCGCATCTTTTAATATGTTTGTTGATGACAAGAGGAGGTTTGCTGATATTCTCGCTGATCAAGGTATTCTAGGGCCTTGATAAAAGTTGAGATTAAAAATCAATTCTAGTTATCATGTGAAAACATGTTAGTGAACGAAAACGTAAATCCTTGACCAATATCTTCTTATCTTATTTGTTTGCTTTGTTTATTTCTTTTTATTTGTTTTATTTTATTTTAGTTTATAAAATCACAAAACTAACGGTATATTTATATAGAACCTAAACAATTTGGACAACCCAGACCTCTCTGCGGGATCGATCCCTTTACTCCTTGCTATTTATATTTTGAGTAGTAAGAAAGTGTAATTATATTTTGTGTCTACTGACAACCTACCACTTGCATCATTTGTCATTAGTGTTGACTCAGATGTAAGGAAAAGAATCTAGTGCTTAATTGGGAGAAATGTTGTTTCATGGTTCAATCAAAGAATTATTTTAGGCATATCGACTTCCTAAGGCATAGAGGTAGATAAAGCGTAAAGTTGACCTTATTAAGACTTGCTGGTGTCCCAAAAACCTTAAAGATATTAGGTCATTCTAGTATGCAGGTTTTTTATCACGATTCATTAAGGATTTTAGCTTTCGCATCTCTTGAAATTTCAGCAAAGATGTTAAGTTTGTCTTGATGATACTTGTTTAGAGGTTTGAGAAGCTTAAGACTTTATCACTACCGCTCTACGTCCGTGCACCTAACTCGAACCTACCCTTTCAGATCATGCGCGACGCTCGATTATGCTATTGTGTTGTGCTAGGTCAACAGAAAACAAATTACTTCATGTGATTTATTATGCTAGCAAAACTCGAATGATGCCCGCTTGAACTATACCACTATGGAGAAGGAACTGTTAGCCATTGTGTTTGCTCTTGCACAAGTTTTTAGTCTCTATTCCCAGTTCTAAATCGTAACCATATACTCCATCTTCCATGCTGCTGATATCCTTTTGTCTAAGAAGGATACCAAACCTAGATTGACAGGATGGATCTTTATTACAAGAATTTTGTCCTCAGACATTAGAGACAAAAGGCAGGCAGAAATACAGAGAGCAGACCACTTGTCTAGCCGTGTTGTTAGTTCTCCTAATTATTCTCCTTCATATAAGGGATACTTTTCCCCGATAAACAATTGTTCTCTTCGTTTCCCAATCACCTTGGTATGCAAATATAGTGAATTATCTTCACATCGGTCGAATGCCCCAACATTTGGGTAAACAAGATCGCTTGTAATTTTAGCCAGGCCAAGCACTTCTTTTGGGATTATCCTTATTTATTTAAATATTGTCCAGACCAGATTAGGAGATGTATACCCAGAGTGACCAAATTCAAGATTATTTCCTTCTATCATGATCATGCTTGTGGGGGTCACTTTAGTGCTAAGAAGACCGCCGCTAAGATATTGCAAAGGTGGGATTTTACCGGCCTTCATTTTTTAAAGACTCCCACAGCCATCATGGTTACTTGTGAATCGTCGCGTAAATTAGGAACCATTTCCCGTAGGAACATGATGCCCTTGAACCCGATTTTAATTATTGAGGTCTTGATGTGTGGGTATTGACTTTATGGGTCCGTTTCCTAATTCCTTTGGTAACCTATACATCCTTGTCGCCGTAGACTATGTCTCTAAGTGGATCAAGCGGTTGCGTGTAAAACCAATGACCATAGGGTTGTGATTGAGTTCTTGAAAATAATATACTTACACGTTTAGTACACCGCGATCTATAATTAGTGATGGAGGGTCGCACTTTGTAATGGACCTTTTAGGCTTCGATGGAAGAAATATGGTATTACACATAAGGTAGCTACCCCATATCATCCGCAGACTAGTGGTCGGTAGAGTTTCTAATGGGGAGATAAAACGTATATTAGAGAAAACAGCTTAACTTAATCGGAAAGACTGTCGTCTAGGCTTATGATGCCTTATGGGATTAAATATTTGGAGTTAAAGACAAAGTAAAGGAAATAAAAGAAGAAGATTTTTTTATATTTTATAAAAGAGAGAAAAAAAAGAGAGGCATGTTATTTTTATTTTTATTTTTTTTAGACTTTCCTTTTCTTTGCACTTTTACTTTTGGACTTGGACATTTGGACATTCTGGACATTCCTTATTTTTTTTTTTTAAACCCTACCAAGGGCAGATAAATATAAACGCAGGCCGAGAAGGACGACGTTTACGATCGTCTCTACCGGGTTCGTACATGACATAGAGTCGTGGCCCGAGTCGACTACAACGGTTCATCCCCCGTCCTGGTACGGAGGTAAGTTTGTCGAAACACTCGTGAATCCCCGTCAATGGTGCTTATCGTATTCTTTCGTGTGAATATATGCTGAGGACTTGAAAACTACTGCTTTAATTTCCTAGTAAAGGGCAAGGACTGGCCATACAAGATAACGGTTCGGATTTCATCACCAGTTTTCTTCTTGCCACTTTAGGAAAACAGATACTTCAACCTTAACCTAAGCCTTAAAATTTTAATAACGAGACCGATAGGTAAATCTCCAGCGAGTAGGAAAGTCGCTCGAAGTAATATTGGTTACTCTTTTAGCATACTCTGCTCATGATGGTTTGTGTGAAGTTGAATGCGTGAATGCGCCGCCTTGTAATGGGGCCGTAGAAGGCCTCGTATCAAAGCTCCACCGAGCTTCCCTCGCCTTGATTCAACTTACTTTGACTCCTGATTGATCCAGAGGGGCTCGTTTAAATTGTAACGAATTCCCTTTCGAACGATTAGAAGTCGGTCTAAAACAATCTAAGGGAGCCATTCATGCTTTTTGTTTGCTAGATATCAATAGCTTGTCATGCTGAGTCGCCTTGTTTAGAGCCAGATAGAACTCTTCCTTTTTAGGATTTTTCTTTTTCTTTTGTTTTGTTTTTTTCTAGTGTATTTACCCGAGGTCATTAGGAACTAGTTGAAAAGAAACACTCTAGGTCGTTTGATTATGACAAACCTAGTATTTCTTCATAAGCGCTGGGAACTCGAAGACTCTTATTTTGAGAGCCCCGTTTTTAAACTTTTTGGGCCAGAGAACTGTTTCTTAGTGAGGAAAGTACCCTAGTACTTCGCCTGTGCCAACGATGGCAACTGCAGATTACATGTTCCCAATCGGGACCAACCGAGATTCATGCATTAAATCGTCACCATCACGCCAACTTCCGAGATAAAAGCTAGTATCCTTCGCATGATCCCTATATTCTTAGGAAAAGATGATGAGAACCCTTATTTTCATATTAGGGACTTGAGGAAATTTTAGATTTAGAATAAAAGACTCCATCGATGAAGTTTTGAAACTTAAGACGTTCCCCTTTCTTAAGATAAAGCCAAGCACTGCCAAACAACTTACCATCTCGGATCCATTGAAACATGGCAAAGAACTTATTGCCGTTTTCTATATGAAATTCTACCCAAGCATAAACCGCAGCCTCGCAGGCGTAAAATTAGTGCCAAGGTGCAAACAAGAGGGAGAAATCTCATAGGTTTTTGAGAGATTCAATGATCTCCTATCCCAAATTGTCCTCACCATGGATTTGATAAGATGAAACTTGTAGGGATTATTTATGATGGTTTAGACTATTCACCAGCCATGGTCGAGTCTATGTGTGTCGGTGAGTTTACTAATAAAAGTGCCGAGGATGCCTTTACCTTTCTTAGAGGAGATGCCACGAGAAATCCCAACAAAGGGGAGTCTTGTGTCGAACCCCTAAAAGACTCTTTGGTCAATAGAAGTAGCACCAATGTGGTAGATAATGCTTTCGGGGTCGATGTTATGTTTGTTGCTCGTCTGCATGTTGCTTTGAAATAATGTCTAAAAATAGTCCGATGAACCTAATAACCTCTCAAGCATCTAACAGAATGAGCCCGATAACTCATTTTGGGAAGGTCGTGTTAGTGAAGACCAAGCTCATGGTATCTATAACAATGCTAGGTTTGAGAACCACAAGTTTGACCCATACTCGTAGACCTACAACTCAAGTTGGAGCAAACCATCCTAATTTCTGCTCCAGCCACTGTAATCAAGACGTTTCAAGAATTCTCAAATTCTCCCCAAAGTTTTGGTTATAATAAGAATTCTTCAAAGTCAAACCTGGGCCTAACCCTTCAAAAATACGACTAGCTTAGGAGGAATCTCTTAGTATACTAAAAATAGCTAGGAGATGTTAACACAGAGCGAAATGTTAGTTAAGAGCTGTGGTACTTTCAAGAGGAAAACCGTTGCATTTTAAGAATAATTCCTGCCTCTTTTGCTAAATTAGAACTTCAAGTTGGCCAAATTGCTAAGTTCCTTAGTGAAAGAGAAGATGGAAGGTCTCTAGTCATACTAATCCTGCAACCCTAAAGGAGAGAAATCGTACAATCATGTGAATTCTATTATGTCCCAGAAAGAAAGGACAATAAGGCGCCATGCCTGATAAGGGAACATGTTGTAGTTCACCCTTCGAGCCGTAAAACGTAAGACCGTATGGGAGTTCCAAAGAGACCAATGAGGGTCATATTGAGCCAGGCTTTGCTCCAAGAGCCCCATTCCCACAAATGCTAGTTCCAACTAAGAGAGGGAGTCCAACTTTACTCGATGAGACTCGGAGGCGCGGTGTACACAGTTACCATCAACCTCCCATTGTTTGATGCGATCAAGGCAGAGCCCGCTATGCCAAGTTTCTTGGGTGACACTTGTACAGCGCAAGCGTGCTTAGTGTTCAGAGCTCAGCTCTCCCTAGCTTTAGTCACGTGAGTTCCAAGTTCAGTACCACACACTCCTGAGCCTAAAGCACCAGGTCCCTACTCATTTCTGCATAATAAAATACCGTGTCGAGAGAGCTTTGCTTGACTTAGTAGCTGCCGTGAACCTACTTCCACTAGCCATGTGTACTCTAGGAGGGACTTGGTGAGATGAAACCTACCTGCGATGACTCTTCCGGCTTAGTCGATAGGTCCGTTGAATTCCTCTGGCGCGCGTGATCGAGGATGTCTCATAGAGGTACGACAAGTTTATTTATCCGGTGATTTGTTATCCTAGATACCCAACTCCGTCCCTCGACCTGTGAGAACCGTATACCTAGAATTTTAGGTCGTCCGCTTTTAGCTACATCCAATGCGATCATTAATCGTCGAACTCGGTATTATGAATTTGTCTTTTGGTAATATGACTCATTTCTGAGCTCAACGTCTTTCATATTAGTAGCAGCCTCACCTCCTCCAATCCACGACTCAAGCACGTGATTCGCGAACATGATAAGAACATAGCCGAGGAGTCATTACCAAGCACTTGTTAGAAGATCCATTAGAGAAATGCCTAGCTTCACTTTGGGATTGATTTTGATGATGATGATGCGATTCACGAGGGTGAATGCCTTGTTAGATTCAACCCCTTGTGCATAGACACTAGTAATGGCCGGAAACCCAGTTCGAACCTCTACCCGCTTTTCTAATTCACCCTAGTTCCTTTGTTAGAATAGCCTCCTAAGTTGGACCTAAAACCACCACGCTGACACCCTACAGTATGTGTTTTTAAAGCCCATTCGAGACTTTTTTGTACCCGTGATTAATGTTGCTTCCGACTTGGATAGCGTGATCGTGAAAGCAGGCTGTGTGACTCGTCTCATCAAACAACAAGTGAAGCTTTAGGGTGGACCTATTACCAGACATTAAGCGGTATAAGTCCTAACGCTACAGATGCATCGATCTATTTAGCGGAAGATACCAAACCTTTCGTAGGGAGATGCAATCGAACACCAAACCCTAATATGAGTTAGAAGAAGTTCGAACCGAGGTTCTGAAGTCGCTAGATGCATGTGCATTATCTCACCCTATTTGCGCGACAATGCTAGTGGTCACCTTGTTGCAGAAGTCAGCTCCCAAGAAATCCTAAGATTATCTAGTGGTCCAGAATGATAACAATGAGTTAATCCCAACCGCGAAAGGACCACGGCCGCGTGTCTCAGATGGACTATAGGAAATTAACAAGGTCACTGAGAAGGACCACTTTCCCTTCCCTTCATCGGTAATGTGATGTTAGAGAGATTGTTGGACATACCATTATCGCGCATGGCTACTCCCGCTATAATCGTATCAGTTATTTCCCCAAAAATATGCAGGAGAAAACCACTTTTACCTGTCCCCTTGGTACCTTTGCATATGTACGCATGCCTTGCCATGTAACGCTGACTTTTCACACATGATGAGCATATTTTCAGATATGGTAACTTGTTCTTTGAGGTCTTTGCCAGGATGATTTTCAAGAGCCTGGTTCGTCTTCGATGAGTGCTTGCATCATTAGATGTAAGGAAAAGAATCTAGTGCTTAATTGGGAGAAATGTCA
Organism: Papaver armeniacum; assembly: GCA_023531295.1. Classification (NCBI taxonomy): domain Eukaryota; kingdom Viridiplantae; phylum Streptophyta; class Magnoliopsida; order Ranunculales; family Papaveraceae; genus Papaver; species Papaver armeniacum. The sequence goes on along the minus strand of JAJJWW010014217.1, from coordinate 108,046 downwards.
TTTCATGGTTCAATCAGAATTATTTTAGGGCATATCGTGGATTTAAGGGTATAGAGGTAGATAAAGCCAAAGTTGACCTTATTAAGACTTTACAGTCCCAAAAACCAAAGATATTAGGTCATTCTTAGGGCATGCTAAGTTTTTATCGTCGATTCATTAAGGATTTTAGCTTTTTCTAGACTCTTTGCAATTTGCTGCAAAAGATGTTAAGTTTGTTCCTGATGATGCTTGTTTAGAGGCTTTTTAAAAGCTTAAGACTTTACTCACTACCGCCCCCCATAGTCCGTGCACCTAATCGAACTCTACCAGATCATGTGCGATGCTTCTCAGACATATTGGTGTTGTGCTAGGTCACGAGAAAACAACATTTCATGTGATTTATTATGCTAGTCGTTATGGGTGAAAACTACCCCGGAATTTGCAATTTGGGGTGGACGAGGAATGAATTTAAACCTTAAAACAAATGCATCACATGCATGAGTGCTTGTAGATTCGAGAGACTGACCAGGCAAGTCCGGCCTAAACCAAGAAATGGCCGTCTGATTTGTTTTGGCAAAGGAAGGAGATGAAGATCTTAGGGATGGAAGCGAAGAAGGTGTTGATTACTGTATGTGCTCGCTTGCTTATGACTTGTGACAAAGGCAGCAAAGCTGTGATTGATGCAAAGCAAGCCTGGGTGTTGGAATACGTTTTTGTATTAACACTTGGTTTTATGTTTGTTCTAACTGTGTTGTTGTTTTAAATGATCTTGAGAACCTATTTATACAAGTCATTGAGCCTTATTCACGCTCTCTCGTGGGAAGTGGAGGAAGTGGAGATGGAGAAAGGAGTTTGCATACGCAGACGACATGACCACTCTGCCCACTTTCCTGCTCATCTCTAACCGTCCATGACTTCCTAACACGTTTCAGGACGCTGCTGTAGACAGACGCTCAGAACGCGCCAGACCAATTCACCAGATATCTCCGCTTGTGACATGATTGATAAAACCGGAATGTGTGGATCATGAATCCACAAAAGATAGCATGTATCGTCGAATTGAATAACTACGTTCAGAAGTCGATTGGTGGAAGTTATCAAGCAGGTATTTTATGGTGTGGTAAAGTGATGGCAACGACTCCATTGGCAACTAACTCCACTGTAGGTCAGAGTAACCAAGTCGGGTGAAAGTTGACGTGATGAGATGATCTTTAGAACATTCATGACCATTAATGAATATTAGGGTTTTTGAAGAGGCGCTAAGTTATCACTCTTCAATTGGCTTAAAAACAAGCATGGAAGGGATTGGAGAGGACCGACCGCAAGATATGTGTGTAGGGACAAGATGCTCTGTGCACGCCCATACCTCACCGGCCCCATGAAGGCGACGAGGCTACTCAATTTGACCTAAAGCTGAGTGGGTTAGATCGCCTTTGTAGAAATCCATTGCCGCGAAAGGAGTTGGAAACCGCTATGGACATCCCAAGTTTGGGCAAAGGCTCAAGACGCACCCATCTTGGTCGGCCTCGTCGATCATACCGCGGTAGGTAGGTGGCAGTCACACACTATACCGGATTATCCCATGAAAATGGATCTGCCACTCAAATCATCCTAGGAATTGAGCGAGATCAACAGGTTTAAGTCGTGGCCATGTTAGTTTGGACGCACGTTTTGGATTAACTAGGCATGATATGCCTGCCCCCAACACATGAGGAGGATGGCCCACGTTGGTCATGCCGATATGACCTACCATGCAAATCTTAATATGTGACCCTCCATTCGTGAGAAGATGGACGGATGGCTTGAAACCCTAATTTTGGGCTTTCAAAGCCGTGGCACATCTCTTGTTCTGGGGTGACACTTGTCACGACCAACCATGGTGGTTTGTCCGACAGTTTGAAGGTGGAAGCGTCTCACGGTGATCGTGTTGACATGCTCGGGGCCCTTTGAGTCTACATCTACACCCTCCATCTATACCTCCTCGCGAAGATGATGGTTGAGACCGTTTTGCGACACATGTAATGCCGCAAAACCCTAATTTAGGTTTTCCGTCCATAATGCTTGGTAATTTAACGGCTTTGGGCAAGTTAGCCAATGACCGACCATGCGGGTCTGTCAGTGGGTATTCCATACCTGCTTGGGGTGATGGAATTGGATCTGGGGTCCAATCATGCTTATGGAGTTGGATGATCGAAGATCATATCCGGACCGATATGGTCAAACCCACTAATCGGCTAGTATAACACACCGAGAGCTCAATCTGCTAGTATAACACACCGAGAGTACCCCAGACGGGTTTTGTACATGGTTTCATTATAGTGTTTGGAGGTTCGTGTGTTACTCTGTAGAGTAATACCAAATGTCATGTCACAATAATCGATAAATGAAATATAAGGTCGATATGAAATTCACAGGAAGGGATTGTTGCTACATGCTCCAACCTCTGAGGAATTTGCTGTATTCGCTGCAATGGGATTGTTGCTACATGCTCCATTCTTGTGAATTAAGCGAGGAGTATCCAACACTTATAAATGGCTTTATCTTACAAGATGTCAACGCATGTTTTTCTCTGGGTTTTTACAAATTTAACCTCAAACGAAAATCCACCATCAACATTAAGTCCCCCCGCCTAAGCACATAATGGTTACACTATTGTGTGGTAGGCATGAGATGGTGACATACATATACACTGCAATGACCAGAGCTAAAGTAGATACATATTTACCGGATAGTCAGGCGTTGCCTCGAACTGGTTGCTTCATTGACAGGATGCTGAAGGAAAATGACTTGATCTCGTGAGTCGCTTTGGTTCCTCTTGTACATATTCTGATGCCTCTTGGCCAGCTTCTTCGTGTGTACTTCCTTCATCATACACGCTTCCTCGTGTATATCCGATAAGCCTCGCGATTGTTATCCCGAATTAGCAGCCTTCATAGGTGGCAAGTAAAGACTTTTTTCTCTTCTGGATTCCCGTCGACTTGTGAGATTATAAAGAATCGTCTCACGTGGTAGTTTATTCTATATCTCGTATTGCTCCGATCTTCTGATTGACTCGGACGATTGATTTGGTTTTTTTTTTTTGTAGCGCTCATAACCTCCTCTCCCTTGCGCTTTATCATGGAAGGTTTACTGATATTCGTTTTTTCCCGTAAAGAAGTTTCGGCTGACAAGACCGAAAACCGTGCACACGAAGATGTAATGGCTAAGATCGATCTTCGCCTTTCACAAGTCGGCCGCTATACAGGGGATGTCTATCTCCCACCTCAGATACAAGCCAGGACGTATCTCACACTTTCGCATGCGATTGACATGAGGAGCGATGGAGGCGCGAGGAAACGCCATGCACACTAGTAAGCGCAAGGGGCAGAGATTGCAAATACAAGCCAAGAGGCTGAGAGTTGAGCAAACGACCTCCGAGTGAAGACAAGTGTGATTACCCGATCCAGACGGCGTGATAATTCTTGATTCTCGATACATACGAACCCGAACATGTGAAGCAACCTGCTGCCCCGATGTTGCTATGCCCTTTGACGCCTACCCGGTGATGTTTGGATTTGGGAATGGCCGCTGCGGAGATGTCTCGATGAAGCACCGAGGTAGATTCGAAGGGAGGAGCATCAACAGTGGACGGCGCCAAGTAACCCCGATGCTGGCAGCGATGTCGATCCTCTTGACGGCTAAAACCTCTTTTATTCTTTCTTCTTTCCAAGTATATTTTGTACGCTTGAAATCTTCCTGTACCTCGTGGCAGCCGGGTTCAAGGTTTTTCCTCCATTTGATTGTTTGAATAAAGTTTTTCTTTTATAATCCTTTTTGATCAAGAGAATCAATCTTTCTCAGCGCAGGGTGCGCTCACACGAATCCTTAGTGATAAAAAAGTAATACTATAATGGAATATCCACGGACCTGCGCTTCCCGATGCAAGATCTTCTTGGCTTTGTCGCGTAGATGGCTCAAATCATTTTCCTTTGTTCACACGTTCATTTCCTTCTTCCCATGAGATGCTTGTTTAGGATTTCCTTTTCTTGTTTAGTGTGTTGATTTAAGCCAACTCGTGGCTTTATGTTTTTTAGCAGTAGGTTCTCGGGACGGAAATAATACTTAAATTAAATCGAGAATCAAAATTGGAACTCCTAATCATGAATGCAAGTATTGCAATCATTTTCCGGAGGAATTACAAGTATGACATGAAATCAGAAAAGGAGACATCACTGAAAATAGCACACCGCTTTAAAGAGTGGAGGATGGCCGGAAAGTGGTAGCACCAGATCTTAAGTTCCTGCAGGGTCTTGGAGCCATCGTGAGTGAATTGTTATGCCCTCTAGTTTATCAAGGCTGATGAGTTTGGTGAGCCGCCAGATAACATCTCTACTGTGCACGGTTCATCTTCTCTTTCGTAGGCAAGTCGTGGAGTGGTCATCTTCACCGTCACGCTCCTAACATTGAACGTAGTCGCCGTCACTGTGTCTCCAATTCCAAACGGGTTTGGTCGTGCATACTTGACCTGGCCTCATCAGCTTTGACTGCAGCCTTCCATCAGCCTTTGACATCGGGACCTTCAATGTATGCCGACAGGCTCCCCGAGGTTGTGTCACATCTGCAAGACGTTGTCGTTACATGGCAACAATCATCGAGGTCCACAAGGTTGGAGATTCTTTTCAGCATCAAACCTGTGAGAGTGATTCCATCGAGGCTTTGTTGTCCTCGCATCCAAGAGCGCCCTAGGATCATGTCGTAGTTGGGATGGTCTTTGACTATGCAGAACTTGTTGCCGAGGCATCACCTAATTTGACTTCAAGATCAATGTATCCATATGCATCTCTAAGCTCTCCCGTCGAATCTTTAACTACAATGGGCTTACGATAAATTCCTCGCCTAAATCTTTTGCCGCTCTCGTCTTGATAAGAATGATGTTAAATTCGAAGCCGTATCAATTAACACGCTATCGAATTCAACGCTTTCTCAAACGACACGGTTAGAGTCCCTGGCTTCATTTCTCATGTCTTCGTGAAAGCATCAAATTCGGACCGCCATCGGATGCAAACGCCTTACCGACACAACGTGGTTGATGGCCGCAAATATGTCTTGACGCTGTCCTTGTAGAAGTACAAGATTTCACATATGTGCTCCATCATAGATTATACGGTCTTACAACAATCCCCGCGTAAATCATGCAAGCCTCGGAGTGGTAAGGTCTCTACACCCTCGTTCCTGCCGAGTTCCCCGCCTCTACCTTTTCCATGAATATTTGTTTCAACCCGTTGCAATCTTTGGTTGATGATGGACGAACCAGGCAGCAAATGAAGATCCTGGACTCGCCATTTCTTCCTCTGGGACGTCCGATAGGGGCGCCTTTTATCGCCATCTTGGATCCACGCTCGCAAGAGCTCTATCGGGGCTCATTCATGGAAAAGGAAACCCGTGTCTTTAGTGTTTTGTACAGGAGTTTTGTCTCGCTCCTTTTCGAGACGAAGTCTTGTGTGCCGGGGATGTCCGCTTGGTTTGTTGTTCCGTCACTCGGAGCTTTCCTTTCTCTCCTCCGCCCACTACACTCACACAGAAGGACCCGGTGTTGTATTGCTTGTCTGGGGAGGCGCCTGCTCCCTCGACTTTCACGTAAATCTTCACTAACAACTCCCGTTCTTTCTAGTAGTGCCTCTGCAAATTGTTGTCGAACGCTTTGCGTAGCCTGCGTTTCAGAGAACGCTTTGAAAGCCCAAGTTCTCTAACAGAGCGCGGATATGGGTATCATCCTTCTGATGCAATAACTCCACCAATTGTCGTCAAGATGTTCGGGTCATGGACAATCCAAAGGCTTGAGTTCTCAATCTTTCTGACGAAAAATCGTTAGGATGCTCGTTGTTCCGCTGAAGAATTCTTCCTAGATCCTAAAAGGTGATTTGTTCAGACATCAAGAAATACTTTCAGAGAGCACCGATCACTCATCTCGCTCCATTGGATATGTTGTTAGGTGCCACGTTGTTGTACCGTGTGTATTCCTCCCCGTAAGTGATTTCGAAATTCTTCAAAGCGCAGAACATGATTGTATTCATTTTTCCCCAAGGATTCCAAGAATCGAGGAGACATGTTCAATAGCATTACCAAGATCATCGAGAGAACTTGGGAGAGGTGTAACCTTTGAAGAGGGATTTGTTGCATATCTTGAGGGTATGGAGGTTGGTGTTGGTGTGCATCCGCCGATTTCCTTTGCTCTCTGAAGAGTCGTTTGTATCCTCAATAATGCGCGATGAAGTTGGGTGGCCGTCCCTTTCTCTGAACATTCAAAGGCAACACGAACTGTCCGAGGGAAAACGCCGCTCCCCGTGAATTGAAGGCATTCTGTTGGCTCCAAAGATTGACGTGAATCCCGCGGCAATCGTTCGCCAAGGTCTTGAGGAAAGAGTACCTCCTTCGAGTTGCATGGCCATATCTCTGTTTGAGTCTTAGCAAGAAACTTCCCCTGCTTTCTCCATCAAGTCTCAGAACGGATCGTGGTCCTCCTCTTGTGCCTCCGGCTCCTCGTCCCGATGGGGAGTGGAAAGTTGTTGCCCGTGACCACCGGAGGTGCCACTTGAGGAGACGGATTCGCGCTGCTCGCTCGTGATGGGGGCGTACACCCAATGATGTCTCCGCTCCGCTAGTGTTGGTGATGTAGGCAACGCTTCCTCGAGACGTGTCACACGAGGCTCCACCGACAGTACTTCGACACCGGATTGGTACCCACACTAGCCCCATCGTGGTTGATTGCCGATCCGTGACCTTAATTCCACCATCTTGAAATGAATTATTGATTGAATTGATTCTAAGATCTACCTTTGAAATTGATAAAATTGAATCGATTTCGAAGAAATTGACTTTACAACCGAGAGATTAATCTCCCAATCGTGGGTCGCCACCTTATGGTGAAACTACTCCCGCAGAATTTGGTAATTTGGGGTGTGGATGAGGAATGAATTTAAACCTTAAATAAATGCACCGCGCGGTGAGTGCTTGTAGATTCAAGAGATCAATCCGTGCAAGTCCGCCTAAACCAAGAAATGGCCGGTTCCGCATCTTGTTTCAGCCACAAAGTGAAGGAGATGGGGTTGATCTTAGGGAGGGAAGCCGAAGAAGGTGTTGAGATTATGAAGGTGTTGGCTTGCTTATGACTTGTATTTAAAAGGTGAGCAGGCTTGGATTGATGCAAGCAAGCTCGGGTGTTGGAATACGTTTGTATTAACACTTGGTTTTCTGCTTCGTCTCGAACTTGTGTTGTTGTTTGAAATTGCATGGAGAACCTATTTATACAAGTCATCGAGCCTTATTCAGTCTCTCGTGGGAAGTGGAGGAAGTGGAGTGATGGAGTAGTGGAGTTGTGCGGGGCGGCACGACATGACCAGCCTTGCCCACTTCTCCCTGCTCATCTCTAACCGTCCATGACTTCCTAACACGTTTGTGATGGCTGCTGCACGCCGCACGCTCGTAAACCGCGATCAATACTCCCGCATGTATCCACCCGCTTTGGTGACACATTGATGGTCTGAATGTGGATCGTGAATCCACGAAAGATAAGGCATACGTCTGAATTACCAATCAGAAGAGCTCAGAAGTCACTTGTGAAGTATCGCAGGTTTTATGCAAACAGACATGGTGTGGTAGCTAATGGAAATGACGCCACTAACCAGCAACTCCACTGTGGTTGTATAACCAAGTCAGAAGTCGACGATAAGATGATTCTTTTATGACACCTCCATCTCAATCGTAGCGAATATTAGGTTTCAAAGGAGGGGTGCGCAAGCATCACTCTCTCGGCCTTGGTCGAAACAAGCATGTTTGAAGGGGATTTGGAGAGGACCGACCGGCACATGCAAGTACAGCATGCCGGAGTGCACGGCCCATACCTCACCGCCCCATGAAGTTGCTGATCTCAGGCCACTCAATCTGACCAGTAAAGCTGAGTGGTCGAGATCTGGCTTACAAGTTGGTAAAATCCATTGCCGCAAAGGGAGGTTGGAAAACCGCGTGACATCCTAAGCTCGGGCACGCTGTTTCAAGATGACCCATCTTGGCCTGGGCCTTTGGTCGATCTACTACACGGGGCCAGGTGGTAAGGCCGGCGGTCAAAAGCCACTCAAACCCGATCATCCACATGAAAACGTGATCTAAGCCACTACCAAATTCATCCTATGAAGTCGAGCGGTCGAGACCGCTCATGGACTTTGGGAAGCCGTGGCCAGCTGCTAGTTGACGCACGTTTTGGATCAACTAGGCACGATATGCCTGCCGAACACACGAGGAGGCATGGGCCCACTAAGGGAGTCATGCGTCGGTATGACCGCCTTTTGCTTAATCTAATCAGACCCTCCATTCGTGCCGAGAAGATGGACGCGCGTGATGGCTTGAAACCCCAATTTTGGCTTTCAAAGCCGTGCGCCATCTCTTTGCTCGGGGTAACAATTTTGTCACGACCAACCATGGCTGGTTTCACCGATCAAGTCAGCTGCAGCAAAGGCCCACGTGATCGTGTTGACATGTTTCCCGCTTCTTCTGTAGACACCCCTCCACCATCATTTCTTCATACCCTCCTCCTCCATGGATGGCTGAGGACCGTTACACACATGTAATATGCCGCAAACCCTAATTCTAGGGTTTTCCGTCCATAATGCTTGCAATAACGGCTTGGCAAGCTAGGCTAATGACCGACCATGCTGGTCGGTCAGTGTATTCCATACCCGCTGGGGGATGGAATTGATCCTGGGTCATCCAATCATGCTTATGGAGTTGATTTGATCATGATCATCATATCCCAGACTGACATGTCACCTCCGGATGCTTAATCAGCAAGATAACACACCGAGAGGGGCTCAATCTGGGTTAGTATAACACACCGAGAGTCGGCCCCGTACGAGCATTGCATACATGGTTTCATTATAGTGCTTGGAGGTTCGGTGTTACTCGTAAGAGTAACACCCCGCCGTCATGCCACACCGATAATGAAAGACGTGAAATACAAGGCTAATATGAAATTCACAGAAGGATCAAGGCTATACGCTCCAACCTCGAGGAATTTCATGTATTCGTAATGGGATTGTTGCTACATGCTCCATTCTCCTTGCGAATTGGGCGAGGAGTATCCAACACTTATAAATGGCTTTATCTTTACAAGATGTCGTCAAGATGGTTTTTCTCCGGTTTTTACAAATTTAACCTTAAACGAAAATCCACCATCAACACTAGCAAAATCCCTAATGATGCCCGGCTGAACTATCTACCACGGAAAAGGAACCTAGTCATTGTGTTTCGCTCTTAGACAAGCTTGTGGACCCTATCTCTTAGGTTCTAAAATCGTAATCTATACCGATCATGTCGTTTTGAAATACCTTTTGTCTAAGATACTCAAACCCAGATTTGATTATGGATCCTTTTATTACAAGAATTTTGTCCGACATTAGAGACAAAAAGGGTGCGTAAATGTAGTAAAGGCATCAATTTGGCTCAGGCCGGGTTGTTATTCTCCTAATGATTCCCTGTCATATGAAGGGATAGCTTTCCTGACAGAACAATTGTTCTCCGCTCTCCCAACCACCTCGTGCAGGCAACATATGTGAATTATCTTGTTACCGGTCGAATGCCCACAACATTGGGGTAACAAGATCGCTCTAGGTTTCTAGCCGAGGTTAAGCACTTCTTTTTGGGATGATCCTTATTTATTTAAGTATTGCTCCGCTCAGATTATTAGAGATGTATACATGAGAGTGACCAGTCCAAGATTATTTCCTTCTATCATGATCATGCTTGTAGTGGGGTCACTTTAGTGCTAAGAAGACCGGGCCGCTAAGATATCGTTAAAGGTGGGATTTTACCGCCTTCATTGTTTAAAGACTCCCACAGCTAATGTTACTGTAGAATCGTTGTTGTAGCCAGAACCATTCCTCGTAGGAACATGATTCCCTTTGAACCCGATTTTAATTATCGAGGTCTTTTACGTGGGGTATTGACTTTATGGGTCCGTTTCCTACTCCCTTTGGTAACCTATACATCCTTGTCGCCGTAGACTATGTCTCTAAGTGGATCAAGCTGCCATGGTAAAACCACGACCATAGGGTTGTGATTGAGTTCTTGAAAATAATATACTTACACGTTTTAGTACACCGATGTAGCTATAATTAGTATGGAGGGTCGCACTTTTTAATGGACCTTTAGGCTTCGATGAAGAAATATGGTATTACACATAAGGTAGCTACCCCATATCATCCGCATGCCTAGTGGTCGTGTGAGGTTTTGGCCGGGAGATAAAACGTATATTAGAGAAAACGTTAACTTAATCGGAAGACGGGTCGCCGCTTAACGATGCCTTATGGGCTTACCGCATCGTATTTAAACCCTTTACCGAAATGTCGCCTTATCGCTTGTTTATGGCAAGGCATGTCATTTACCTGTTGAGTTAGAACATAGAGCTTTATCGTCATATGTGCCTAAATTTTTCACTTGACATGCGGAGCCCAAAGGGAAACTCTAGCTCTTGGAAGTTGGACGAGATTCAGATAGATGCTACTTATACGGTCAAGGAGTATAAGAACAAAATTAAACTTGTGCATGATAGAAATATTTACTAGAGTCATTTTCTCCAGGTCAAAAAGTTCTTTCCGTATGATACCCGCTATATCTTTCCTGGAAATTACGTTCTCATGATTTGTCCTTTTATTGTTCGCACCGGTATTTCCTCATGGAGCTGTTGAGATCGAGACACCTGACGAAGTAGCTTCTTCAAGGTTAACTGGCCAGAGATTGAAACCCTTTTTAGAGTCTCTTTCCTACAGGTGATGTTGAGGAGGTCCTCTGATACCCCGTTTTACCCTGATTGACCATCGACGTGATTGTATGTTGTATATTAGTTTTTGATTTCTCTCTTCACCCGTACTATCTTTCCGACTTCTTTCTTTACCGATTCACAAGTTACTTTTTGGTATTGTTTCTTTCATTAGAAACATTGAGGACAATGTTAGATTTTTGTTTGGGGGTGGGAAGAAACTTCTGTTAGTTTTTAGCCAGCAATAACTAAACTCCAGCCTAGAAATTTATGTTTATTAAGGATGGCACTAACCAATCTAAGGGATGGAAGCATTTTGGTTGTAGGGAGCGAGGAACCAACTGGATTAGATGGAAACATCTAAAGAGTCTATTCATAAAAAGTACGTAGCCTTTGTGTTAGGAAAAGAAAACATGGTACTTTCAATATCCTCGTGATGGAAACATCAAAAGAATCCCGATCACTCTCTTTTATTTTTCTTTTACCATTTCTATGAAATAAAAGTGACGAAATACCAAAAAAAAAAAAGAAGAATATACAAAAAGAAAAAAAAAAGAAGACCAGACCACTAGACCAACCGAAATAAATACAATAAAGTCGGCCACTGGTACCCTTGTATATGCCAAATGAGTTGACCTGTAGTTAGGATTATCGACCACCGGTTCCCTTGTATATGCCAATGTGTTGATATTAGTTCGACTCGGCATCTCCGTCCATTAGATAGGTCACCTTAGTCAACATCATCCACGTTTTTTCTCTACATCCATCTTCTTATTCTATTCATGTGATTGGTCGATCTTGCTTATGATGTCTAAAACTATCCGAGTAGCTCACACTTTATATGAATTTTAGTACGCTTGAGTGCAAACTCGGTACAACAATTGAATTTCGTATCGTGTACTTCTCCCGTAGTCAATAAGTATGCCAACCAAGGAGATTCTTTAGTGCCTTCCAAGGTTCTCGCGGTAGATAGCTAGGTCCTGAGTAAAGGTTTTGTGGGTACACCTGGGTAACCCCTGAGACAACACTCCGCCACTATGGCCACCTAGCGGTTTAACGGCTTGTTGCACGTGGCTAAAGTCATTTTATTTTCTAGACATTTGCTCAACTAGCAAATAATAAGTTTAGGTATTTGATAGACACATTTATGTGTCTAATTTGTCCTCACTGCTTTGATACAAGACTGCTGTCCCATAGTATTTTTGTGTGTTTGTAGGTATTTTTTGGAAATAAATTTTGTTGAAAATCTGGTTCAAAAGTTGCTCTGAGTACCTCCTGAGGACACGTGGTTATCTTGACTCTCGTCTTTTGATAAGGGGTAACCCACCGCTGCTAAGGGCACCCTGCAGGGCCAACCGCTAATCGCGCACCCCATCACCGGTTAAGGGGCACCCCCACCTTCTTCGTTTGAACTTTGAAAATAATGAAAATTTTGCAGCTTCCTCGCGAACTTTCTCAATGGATTTGCAGAGTTATAGTGAGACTCAACCACTGGTTTCGACGTGATGGACGGGATATGTCCAAACAATGCCGGTATGGGTGTTCTTTTGAGTTCAAACTTGGGCCGTTTAATCATTGAGAAGAGAACAGCGAGCACGTGTACGGAGAGGATAATCACTAAATTACAACGCAGTTAGACGTGTGTTTCTCGTGTTTGGATAGAGAGCATAGACTCTCAGTTAGCGCTAGAGTTAAATAAGGAAGATTCAGAAGCTGTAGACGCGTGAAAGAGTTAAAAATAGAAAATTATCTCTCAGATTCTTGCATGAAAATATCACCCCAGGCAATGGGAAGATATTCGAGTTATGAGGAGTAATCTTTGGTCCTCGCTGAGTATTTATAAGTTTCCTCGGGGTCGAGTGTGAAGGCACACGGAGAGATCGTGGGAGAGCCGTGCAGCGACCCGCAAAGCCAAAAATCGAGTTGCGCAACCGCCATTGTCAGCTGGTGTGAAGAACACGAAGAACATCAATCTAAGGGACCGTTTCTGTCAAAGGATAAAACGACACTTAACCGAGGGTCGTAGTTTAGGAGACGATTTAAATCAACAAGGACAACCGACACTCTTGTTTTATCGTTCTCTGTAAAGACTAGGTTTGTAACAAATAAACTGCAAACCCGATTTTATAATTTCTTCTCCCTTTTCATCTTTGTAAACACCTTGAGCAATAATAATGGCCTTGAGCGTGTTTCAACATGACGAAATAGCAATTCTCCCACAACCAAGGCAACGAGGAAGCTATTTACGCATGAATAAGTGGTAACCATTTTATTTTCTCTAATTTATAATTTATAATTCACTCAATCACCGCTTTTGGAAGCTAAATTGTTTGCAAAATTTTCACATTAATTGTGATTCAATTAGATAGGTTATACTTTGTTTAGATAATCTATGCTTAGGGGATACAATTAATTTTTGGGAATTTGCCCTGGATTTTGTGGATTAAGAAATAAGTACTTAAAAAGATAATAGAGCTTGTGTTATTCACCATAAATTATTCATGTGTAATAGTGGAATTAGTGTCTTCGTTATTTTCTCACATCTTGAATCAAATTTGAGCTAAGTTTGTTTATTTTTAAGTTTTATAAGTCTAAAATCTTTTGCTTTCACAAGTCTCAACGAACCTTTTTACTACAACTCAATTGAAAATAACATCATGTTGCTCCGTAAGTTCTCTTATGTTGAGCATGGCCAATTGAATTGATCATTTTTGTGGCTAATTCAATTGTGATTTTTGGATACAAATTCATGTTTTCATGTGATTTGATTAAGTCCGAATAAATTTGTTGAAGAGAGATCTTTTTCGGAATGTTAGACAAGTCATTAGGAGAGAGAAAGTTTGTGGTGATTGTAATTTCTTTAGCTCTTTTCTATTTTATCTTGTAAACATTCAAGGAATTAATCAATAAAATCATTGTTATTCATCTTCAAATGTCTTAGTTGTGTGGATTATTGTGAGGGGTGTAGTGTAGGATTTCCTGCAACTAAAAGTTTCATTTGAGTCATTTGAACTAGTTGTGATAAAGATGAATAAGGTTGATATGAAAGTGTTCATATGGCTAACTTCGGTTAACTATTGTTGAACCAACTAAGTGTACACGTTTAGGTACGGTTACCCTTATCTAAATGTAGGTGCATTTCATTTGTGTGTGACAAGCTAAGTTCGATCTAACGGTTGAAAGATATTAGCTTGAGTCTAATCAGGTTTTCATCTAACGGTGAATATTGAATGCTTTGTTACCAAGGTAACATTGATTGCAAACCCTGATTTGAAGATTATATAAGGGAGAACTCTAGCAACTTGGAAATCTAATCCCCACACCTCATGTGTGATACTAGTTGCGACTAGAGTCGATTCTCCTTAACCTAGGTTTTTCCTAAAACCATTATAGGTTAACGACTTGAAGACTTCATTGGGATTGTGAAGCCTATTAGAGCATTGCTTGGTCGAACTCGCAAGCGTTGCTATCTCAAGCTTGTTTGTCAAGTTTAGTTACCAAAACTATAAGTCTTGATTTCTAGTCTACTTATAGCTAAGTCTCGGATTAGGATAGTAAGTGTAGTTGAGCTCTAGACTCCACGTTGTTCATCAAATGAAGACGAAGAAATACTCGAGGGAACTTGTGGAACTTCATCGATAAAAGGTATGTGGAGACTTGAACTTATCTATCACTCAAAAGTATATCTACTCTATCTCCTATTTGAGACAAAAGTCGTATTGCTATATAGACTTCGATTATACACATTTGCTATTTCGAGCCGAGTTTATCTCGATTATCTATTTCTTGAAATATGTGTTGGTAAGCTTTCTCTTTGGCCAAGTTCATCTTTACTCGTGACGAAAGTCATGTTGATTATTTCAATAACTTGAAAATCGCTTTGATGAAAATAGTTTGTGAATAACGACTATTATTAACATCCTCTAAGAAAGTTTCAATGATTGAAATGAGAGTTTAGAACAAGTAACCTAGTTTGGATATAAACATAGTGTGTTCTCACATTTGTGTAAAAGTCCAAAACCCGGAACCTAAAGTATGCGTACCCATACGCGTACTGGCGGTTGTTGGAGTCCAGGTAAGTATGCGTACATGTACGCATACTGGCGGAAGTTTCACGTCCGTGAATTTCTGCTGGAGTTTGAAAGTTAAAAACAAACTCATCCGTCTACTTAAGTATGCGTACACGTATGCGTACTTAAGCAAGTTACTTTCTTTTATCGGCTTGTTCGTGAACTAAAACATTTATATAATGAGGAATGCAATCTTTGCAAACCGTGGCTATAATGTTCATGAATTGATTCGAGTGAATCAAAATCGATTTTGATTCAATTGTGTCTTGTATACTTCTATGAGATCTAAGCAATTGAACAACTCTCAAACTAGTTCATTTGAGTCATTTGAACTAGTTATGGTGAAGATGAATAAGGTTGATATGAAAGTGCTCATATGGATAACCATTGGTTAACTATTGTTGAACCAACTAAGTGTACACGTTTAGGTACGGTTACTCAAACCTAAATTAAGGTGCATTTCATTTGTGTATAACAAGCTAAGTTCGATCTAACGGTTGAAAGATATTAGCTTGAATCTAATATGGTTTTCATATAACGATGAATATTGAGTGCTTTGTTACCAAGGTAATTGTTGATGGTGGTTTTTAGTTCAGGGCTAAAATTGTGAAACCCTGTGTTTTAATGTGCTTTCATTCTGCAAAGAAACAGAACCATTTAAAAGTGATGAGTGCCCAGGCCTCTTTACTTACATGTGTATTGAGCAATTCAGTATATTTATATATGAATGAAATTTATCCAAAATGGTACGTGTAGAAACAATCCCAAATATTCTGTAAATTTTTGAGTATTTATTCTATGCCATGTTCCCCAGTTGAACTCTTGATACTGACATGACATGACGAATAATGCTCGCTCCCAGCTGAGTAACATGAATCTGCCGAAGTGTTAGGATTAAGATGCGTGTGGAAGTACTCAATCAGAGGCACGCAAAGTTATGCTTCCCTTTGATACTCCCTCCGTTCCGATTTACTTGCTCTTTTAGGGTTTTTCTTGTGTTCCAAATTAGATGATAGTTTTAGTTTTTTTCCCCAATTTTCACTAATTTACCCCTACTTTGGAATCACACCAGAGAGTTAATTCTCATGGGAATCAACAAAAAAATAATTACTCTAATTTTGAAATATTCCCCATGGAGGATATATACTCAATCTTGTTTACTTGTTTACTCATCATCTCTTCATCCCAAGTAATTGTTACGGGATTGACAACTTTCTCTACAATCTAGAAACACAAAACTAGGTCATTTAAGTCTTTAAGTAGGAATTAATATGGGTATTATAGGAAAAATTTTACTCTCTCTGATATTTCTTAATATCCGTGAAAAACTCTACAACGTCAAGTAAATCGGAACGGAGGGAGTATTAAATTAGTGATTTTTTGTATCAGCATGCTAAATCCACTAAAAATTGATTGATTTCGCGGCAACCCGCAAAATTCAGTTCTTTAACCTAATTTTATTAATTTACAAAAATTAGGTTTTTTGCGCCCTGCGCGATAGTTCGAACCCTATTGGTCGAGACTAAACCTAGGGAAACTAGGAAATTGATCCATCAGGTGGGAGCAAGATCCTACCAAAAATCAGAAAACAAGAAATAAATAGGAACTGCGGCAAGTAAGAGCAGCGTAAAAAGGAGGCTTGGCTGCGCCGCTTGGCTGACCGATTGGCTTCAGCAGGCGCCACCTGTGGCCGGCTGGCCACGCTCCATGTTGCTGCTTGTCGGCCCCCTTTCCCATCGACCAATCAGATCGCTTTAAACGCATCACACACACTTTTAAATAAAGTTGGAAGTTGGTTGCTTGACGCGCCTAATTCCTTAAGGAATCTAATATAGACTGCCCATGTCAGTCTTAAAACGATCACGGCCGTACGTTTTGGCCACTCGATTTATCAAGTCTATCCACCTCCTAACATGGTCGGACAATCACCACTATGTACACCGGCAGGATCACTAATGCCTTGGCCAAACGGAGTCCTCCCAACTCGCAAGCGGAGCCACTAAACGTTTACCCAAATTAAGTTGGCCGCGCGAGTTACAAAACCCTACTTTTGGTTAGCGGCGGTACATTACTGCCGCAAAACGATCTCAGTCGTTCAACTTTGCTAGCCGAATCGACCGGCCAAGATCTGACTTTAAGCAACCAGCAAGATGCGACAATGCTCACCGACGGGCCCACCATCGTTCCTACCAAACAGAATTTCCATAGCCTGCTAGCAACAACCAAAAACACTAGCACAAAATAGGCCAGTCGTGCAAACAAAATAAGCCTTAATCGAATTAAGGCTGCCCAGGTCGGTCTTAATTCGATCGTGACCGTCCAAGTTTGCCGGCCAAATTGATCGGCCTATATTCGATCTTAATTAATGAGCAAGGTACAGATATGCTCACCAGCGGCCCGGCTATTGTGCTGGCCGATTGGATAAGCTCCCAGCACGCGACTAACACCAAAACCGTTAGCCCGAAGTAGGTTGGCGACACGGCTTTTGAAACCTAAATTAAATCAACGGCAGCCATTAAATGCCGCAAATCATCTCGACCGCCCAACTTCGCCAGTCGAATTGGCCGGCCTAACTCCTATTTTAGGCGGCCAACAAGATGTGGCCATGATCACCGGCCACCCCCCTTCCATAAGCCGCAAACGTCCAAGCCGCAGCTTGCATATAAGGCCCCCAAACGGTTGCCCGAAAGTGGCTAGTCGCGCTGCATTTAGGAATTTTAACTGCAGCCATTAACTGCCGTAAATCATCTCGGCCGTCCAACTCCGCTAGCCAAATTGACCGGCCTAGATCTAATTTTAGGCGACCAATAAGGTGTCGATGTGATCGCCAGCCGTCACTCTCTTATGAGGATTGACCGGCCTGCCTTTAGCACGCGTGAATGGCTCCTGGAAGCTTCCCGAAAATGGCCGGTCATGCTCCTTTTAAGACATTAAGCTCCGCGACTGATTTAAGCGAGCTTTATACAACGATGCTTTATGAGCATCGATTATTTTGAGTTGCTTGCTTGAAAGCGATGCTTTACATGCATCGAATACATTCGATATTTTATGAATATCGTATTCAAAAATAACTTAGTTGTTTA
The DNA here is from genome assembly GCA_023531295.1 of Papaver armeniacum. Lineage (NCBI taxonomy): Eukaryota > Viridiplantae > Streptophyta > Magnoliopsida > Ranunculales > Papaveraceae > Papaver > Papaver armeniacum. The sequence continues at coordinate 90,125 of JAJJWW010014217.1, read as the reverse complement.
ACTTAATAGAGTCACATGCTATTATTTGCGGCAAGTCCCATCACATATGACAACCCGCCGCCTAACTTGCGCGTGATTGGTCAGAATAATTAGGAAAGACCCACTCAGCAACTTGCTACATATTTTCTACTCGAGACATCAAACATGTCACAAACTGTAGGATGTTCATCAGGATATTGGTCTGGAGGTTTACAGCGTGCGGAGTGCAACACGCCCATTATGAGAAAGTGTCAGGAAAAGCGGATAGTTAGTGGCAGCAGAGAAGTAGTGGGTATGTAACGACCTGTCTTCCCTCATTGAAAGACGTGGTTTTCAACATTTTCACACGATCCCGCTTCTCCATCACTCAACTACTCTCATTTCCTATGAGATCAGAGTGCGTGCAACTATGACTTATATAAATAGGTTTTCAACCTATTTCAACCAACAACAGAGTTTTGGTTAACAAAACAGTTGTAGATGGTGGATTTTTAACAAAGGGCAAAAAGCGTAAAATCATGATGCATGTTTCTGACACGACTTTCAGGCAAGCAACGATTCATATTTTACGAAGCCACGGTGAATATTCCTTTCGAAAAGCCTCCACTAGCTGAGCGTTCGATCCCTGGCATTTCGTCATGCCCTCTATGTATAATAACATAATTGGGCGGTTCTCCGTAGATTGTGACCGATAACGCCTTCAGAACGTCGGTGATACTCACTGTTCCCTGACTACATGAGAGAGGTCGTGTATAGACCCATGCGGTTCTCCGTAAGATTGAGAGCAATAACGTCTTCAGGACTTCGGCAACACTCGTTGTTAAACTGACTATACGCAAGAGATTAAATTCTACCATGACATTCACCACTGAATTCCTAGAAGATAATCTATCTTATCTCATTACTCTTATTTCATGATCGAAATGGTAATAGATAAATGTATTACTCTGATTTCATGATCGAATCCACGACTGATCTCATGAAATGGTAATAGATATTACTCCGATTTCATGGTCGAACCCACGGCTGGTCCCATGAAATGGTAATATCACAACTTATTTTATTACTCCGATTTCATGGTCGAATCCACGGCTGATCTCATGGAATGGTAATAGATAATCTCATTACTCCGATTTCATGATCGAATCCACTATGATCTCATGAGATGTTAATAACTACTTTCATTACTCTGATTCTGTGGTCGAATCCACGATCCCATGGAATGGTAATACCTATTTTATTATTCCGAATTCATGGTCGAATCCACGGTGATCCTATGAATTGATAATAAAAACTACTCACTTTTATTACTCAGTTTCATGAATCATTCTCCACTGAATTTCATGAATTAGTAATAAATACTCAACAATCGGGCATCTGGACTACCACTGAGTAAGCCCCATAAAATGGTGCGAGTGTACTCGACAATGATGCACAAACGAGCACCCAAATGCGCGAGCGTGCATCCAAAATATGGACAAATGAGGAATCCCGCACAAAACATGAGAGAAAAAATAATAATATTAAAATAATGGAGAAGCGCCCATGGTCCGGCCCCACAGGCCGGCCGGCCGTGGCAGGTCCCATGCTTCCTCCATTATTTTCCTTATTTTTGTTGTTTTCATAAACTCATGAAGACTCCTCCATTCCAGCAACTTTCGTTGTTTGAGCAAAACTCGTGGTTTCTCCATATTTTCATGGTTTCTCCATTCACAAAAGAAATAATAATATAAAATAGGGAACGGTGTTACGGGACCGGGCAACATAGCCAGCCGGCCATGCCCTAGTCATGGCCGGTCCCAACACCTTGCAATCCCTAATCTTTCATAAATTGTTATTTTTCTCATCTTGTGAAACTCCCCAGTTTTAGCAAAATTCATGGTTTCTCCATATTTTATCAAATATTGCTCGAACCATGAAAAATCCAAAAGTCAACATGGTCACACGACCGACTAGGCTACTCATGAAAAATATATTAAAATATTATTATTTTAATATTCAAAAAATATTGATCAAATGAGCATACTTGCTCATTCGAGCAAAATCGAGGATTTTAGTCAAAGATCGAACTCTTCTGAAAATCCGAAATATTGCTCAAACGCACATCAAAAAATGCTGAAACTCTCATAACTGAGACACATGCATTATGGAAATACAGGCATGCTCCCTTGACCGACCAAGGGCGGCTCTAAGGTTTGCAACAAGCCGGTCCCACATGTTTTCACACTTTTTGACCTAATTTGTGCAATCGCTCATATTGGGTCCAAACTCTTCACAACTAACTCAGAGTTTGTGCAAACGCCCACCAGCGGTCCCACGGCCACCAAGGGTGGTCTTACGCCATCTTGGTCGGTCCCTCACTTTTCTATAATTAGGTTTTCTCACCTAATGCTCAATCGAGCGCTATTTCAATAAATGATGAAATCGGCATTTAATCGTCATTCCTTCACCAGCTGGTCAACTCAGGACCCTGGTGTAACGCTCACTCGAGAAATTTGGCATCACATGGACGTCCATAGTCCCATGTGGTCGGTCCCTCCTTCGCTCATGACCTATTTTGAGCAATTCGTCAATCAATGAGCAATTGCTCAAAATTAGGGTTTCGAACAAACGCTCAACAAATCACCATTCTGAGCAAGTTCAAACACTAAATAAATTTATGTTAATCCAGCAAACAACACACGGATTAATTATATAATGTTCGGTAATCTACCAATATTTTAATATTTTATTGGGTCACGTCACCAATAAATTAATAATTTGTCGAATTGAGCAATACTTTCTCAAATTGCTCGATGATCAGTAATTTATCAGTAATTCTTCGAATTGAGCAATACTTGATCAATTGCTCAAATATTGATCCAGCTGTCAATATTCAGTAATCCACAGATTTGCTAAGTTGCTCGAATATTGACCCAACTATCAATATTCAGTAATTCGTCGAGTTGAGCAATTGCTCAATTGCCCAACTATCAATATTCAGTAATTTGTTGAATTGAGCAATACTTGCTCAATCGCTCGAATATTGATCCAACTATCAGTAATTTGTCGAGCAATACTTGCTCAATTGCTCGAATATTGATCCACTATTAATATTTAGTGATTTATCAGTTTGTCGAATCGATCAATACTTGCTCAATTGCTCGAATATTGATCCAATTACCAATATTCAGTAATTCGTTGAATTGAGCAATACTTGCTCAATTTACCAACTATTAATACTCTTCGTTGAATCGAGCAATACTTGCTCAGATGCTCGAATATTGATCCAATTACCAATATTCAGTAATTCGTTGAATTGAGCAATACTTGCTTAATTTACCAACTATTAATACTCTTCGTTGAATCGAGCAATACTTGCCCAGATGCTCTAATTTATAATAATTGCACACGAGCAATGCCAACATAAGAACTAACATGTTCAAATCCGTGAATCGCTGAGCAATCACCAATCATGCGCGATTCAACAAAACTTAGATTCATTATCTAAACAGTCAACAAACCAACTAATAAAATACATGTCTGTCATGCAGACTCCACGATTCTCGAGACTTCAATCACGTCACATGGGGGATATCAATTAGGGTTTTGGTATGGAGGCCTACAGCACGTGGATTCATCCACGATGAGAAATGTGAATAAGTCGTGCAACGGTTGAAGGGGTTAGCAAAGTAGTGGGTGGACGGTTAACCAAGTCTCCGCACGACCTGGAACTGGTTTCACCACGATCTTCCACTTTCCCACTCTTTCACTCATGAAACCGTCACACTTACTGGGATCAATGTGTTCGCTATTCTGACAATATAAATAAGTCTATGGATCCACGATTGAAGGACAATAATTTTTCGAACAATCAATCTCAGAAATTCTATCAATCATTTAGAACTTATTCACAGAACTCAACTTCAGTAGTTCTTCAATTTGCAGAAACCTTCAACACGTCCACAATCCTTGATCATCATTGATCCTACACAATTTGATCGCTGTCGTAAGCGTCAAAAATAAATTACACTTTCTTACTACTCAAAATATAAATATAGCAAGGGCAAGAAAGGATCGATCCCACCGAGAGGTCTAGGTTGTCAAATTGTTATGGTTTCCTATATAAAACACCGAGGGTTTGCTGATTTTTATATACTAAAATAAAATAAAAGCAAAACAAATAAAAGTAAACACGCAAATCAAGGATGTGAAAATATTGGATAAAGGTTTCATCTTCAATTGTAAACAAGTTTATGAATATATGAATAGAATTCGTATTTAATCTCTATCATCAAAAGCCATAGAATACCTTATTGCAAGAATACTCCGTAATTTCCAAAGTTATCAACACACACATTAGGGTCAAGTATGTGAAATCTACCTAAAGAATAACCTAACGCCTTGCGCTAATCAAGTTCAATTCCTAGGAGCATTAAGTTTCTATGAAATAGGCTAATCAATGCAATTGAAATACATTGCGCAAAACAATTCGAACAAAGGTCAATTTCTACATATGATTACAAGGATGTATCACTACAACCTAGAATCATATCATGCTACTACTTGCAATTCAAGGTTATCGCTCGATGAAAACCCTAAAATAGCTATAGATATGGATGTGAGTTCAATCAATTCTAGACTCGACTAAACAAACATTCAATCATATTGCAATACTTCAATCATGCAATTATTATAACCCGTAGAAATCAAACGATAATATTGAGAGAAAACTAATTCATAAAAATCATAACTTGTTTTCCAAAATCCAACTACATCTTCAACCAATAATAAAAACTTAGTTCATATTCATGGAGTTCATAACAAGAAGAAAGAGAAAAGACTTCATGGTTTTAAAACCTAGAACAAGAGTAGAGGCAAAGAAAAATAATAATAAGATCTCCTTTTGAGAAAAGTCTTCTTCTTTTTTATAGATCCACTCCTTCCAAAATTAGGTTTTGTCTTCAAAGTCCATTAGTTGGAAATTCACCCGCCCACGAGAGAGAGAAACCCGTGTAGAAATTATGTCCCAAAAACGCTCGTCGGAAAACTGGGATTATGGCCGGAATCCCGCCGGAATAGTCGCCGGAAAACTATTTCAGGTGACCGGCAAGGTCAAACCGGTCAACGGGTCGGGACCGAGTCATCTCGGGTCAACACCGAGTCAGGGAGAGTCAGGTCTGGTTCTGGGTCAGGGTCAGACCCAAGTCAGCTGTGTCAGATATGGCTGGTCTTCTGGCTAGCTGAGTGGGTTATTTGCCAGGCCACTGCACATGTCAGGGCTGTGCTGCACTATCATTGTGCATCAGCACTCCTTGGCCAGCCATCTTGGCTGTGCAACCTGCAAATCATGTTCCTTCTGTAGCATTCAGCCATACCACCAGTTCAGCTCAATCTGCAGCTTCTTCCTGCTGCTACCAAATACATCTCCAAAGTTTCCACCAACAATACTAGCTACAACCCGTTCATTGCCTGCAAGTGCACAAGCCTCATTCCTCTACTTGCAATATCACCAGCGCTTCCCTGAATTGGTCCACTACCTGAGCCATCTCCTAAAATGCCCACTGCCATTCACCAGCAGCTCAGCTCAAAACCAATTCTAACTCAGAACCAAAACATCCAAACATCAAAACCATTAGCACCAGCTCTGTAGCTCCTTGCATTACTAGCTAGCACCTGCAACTCAAACTCAAGCTCGAGCAACTCAGCTCAACTGCAACCTCAGGTATCACATAATCCTGCACAGCTCCAACACAATCCACCAAACTCTTAATAGCAGCTTGCATGCAATCACAAAACCCCATTATTGTTTTCCTCCTCTGTCACTGCAATTCCAATTCATTCCCTGGCTTCAAACATTTCATGTTTACCTGCAATGGCTTGGCTTCTCTTCTTGCGATTCTGGTCAGCTTCAAGTCTAACTAACAAATGCTTAGCCATTTTCACAACAGCTCAGTATCAACAACGGAACACAAGCTCCAACTCGCATTCACCCGCAAAGATCGGTTCACATCAAAGCCAACAACACATTTTTCTCTTTTTCATCAAAGACAACCTCCTGCAAATTACAAGCCTAGCCAGCTCACTGTTGAGACAGCACCGCCAACATCAACACCCTGGCCATCTCCATTGCATTCCCCTGAATTGCACCACTGAATTGCCTACAATCCAACCTTCCATGTCACTTAGAAACCGAACCCATCTGGAATTTCAACCCCAACTGCAGAACCCTAATATTCTTCTCTGAATTCGACTCCATCCCCATCAGAACATTCCCATCTGTGTACCAACACTAGCTTCCACCTCAGAGCCAACCAATTCATTCTTGCCAATTCCATCACCTGCTCTGCAATACACAACACCCAGTGTACAGCTCCAGCCCTATTCCACCTGCAGTTTTCCTCACTGCCAGAATCAGTCTGGCAAACAACCTGTAATTCCTAGGTCTAACCTGCACTCCATCTGTTGCAGCTCAACCCCATTATCGAACCATGGCCATCACCAACAACCCTTGTACACAGACCCTGCACAATGCAAAAACCCATCACTCCAATTCCATCAGGGACTGCAAATCATTCATAACTTCCTTCATTGTGAGCTCAAGAACAAGACAGTCAACACCATCTTCTTGATGTTGTAACTTCAACTCCAATCACAGCAGCAACCATTATCGTCTTCCACATCAAACCCTCTTCAATTTCTGGTTCAAACTATCACAGACACAGCCAATCTCGAAACCCAGATCTAATTCATCACTTAAACTTCAACCCCAGGACAAACAAATCTAAGAACCCTAAATCCATCTCAGAGAACATCATCTCTATCTCAGATTCACCACCAATTTCATTCTCAATTTGTAGAAACAGCTTCTTCTCAAAACGAACAATTGCCCATTACATTCACTATCGAATCACAGCTGCAACTACCACCAATTCCATTTTCTCCTAATTTCAGAAACCCTAGATCTTCTCAAGTCCTAACTTCTCTTGTTTTTTTCAACGTAACCCAAGCTACAGATTCAGCTTCCAGTCTTCACGATCTCAACCAGCATCGTCTCCTCGATCTTTAGACATCATCGATTCCATTACCTCATCTTTCTCATTTCTCTAAACTTTTGATGGAGCTGCCATCGACCTCAGGCAGAGAGGAGAAATAAATGAATGCTTCTGGAGTCAGGTGTATGGTAATGACGAAAATTGTTCAAGGCACCCAGAAGTCTGATAAGGGCTGCCTTATACGATTTGGCCTGTCAGTTTCGCACAACCGACAATTCATCCTCACTCCTTCATGGGCACGTCAGCCTGCTCCAAATATAGCTCACATGTGAATTGGCCTCTTTGCCTTTTACGCTCCATATGAATGATTCCTCCTTCTTTTGTTCCGAATGACTCCTTTGCACCTAATAAACTCAAAAGCGAACATAAAATACATAATTTACAAGAAAACTCGCAAAGAAAGCATAAATACTAGATATTAAATATGGTGTATTCTACACCTATCAAATTCCCCCACACTTAGACTTTGCTAGTCCTCGAGCAAATCAAACAAAACAAAAATAAAAATACAACAACTCCGTGACGTCGAGGCTACGGTCACTTTTAGCATAAATAACAAGCCTTTAAACCCCTAGGTGTCCCTAGTGGACGAGTTATAGTCTCGTGAAGGTTTACTAGAGATATACCTACAAAACCTATATTTCAAACTCCGTCTATTCGTGACAAATCAATGAACGAATCCAAAATGACTACAGGAGGAGGTACCTTGCAAATTCAATTCATATATTAGTAAATAAACTCTAATTAGATAGTCGAACAAGCCACAATACTCGGAAACTAACAAACCACAATCACAATGAAAAGATTAAGAAGATGGATATAGATGTAGATGTTGGCGAATGTTCACAAGTGTTCGATGTTTCCCATATCTCAATCAAGGTCACGCTAAGATGAACCTATTCCTATTGGATTGAGTCACAGGTCTTGAATGCTACATCAAATCAATTGGCATATACAAGGGAACCAAGAGTGACTTTATTCAACACAATAATAATTTCTTCTCTTTTTTTTTTTATATGATTGGATCAAACTGGATCCAATTTCTCTTTTTTTTTAGACAACATGATTAGATCTTTTGGATCCAAGCGCATGCTTCTTGTCAGCAAGTACATGATAGTTGCCTTGGATCCTGCATTCCACGCTTGTTTAGGCGACGGAGACAGGGACTACGTTTCACACATACTGCTATTCCCAAGTGTCTTTTTATTCCGTTTTGGTCTAATTGGTCGGTCTTTTTTTTTTTCTTTTTTTTTTTTTTTTTTCTTTTTTTTGTTTTTCATTTTTTTTTTCTTTTGTTTTTCTAGTAACTCAATTACTCTATTCCATCCTAGCAGTAATAACACGTCGATGTTTAGTGACCCACCAAAGCACTTAGAGAACAATAGATAAAAATGGAAAAATAAAAATAGAATGTGATATGGTGATATTCCGAGATATGGTAACAACTATCATGTTAATTTGTGATTTCTGAGCTATATTCTTCCCTTTTAGTTAATCGGTTCCCAACTCCTGCATTCAAAATGGTTTCATCCACTAATGGTGTCATCCTAAAGGCACAAATTTCTAGATTTCGGAGTTCATAAAGCACAATTTTTTCTGATTTTTCTATTTTTCTGATTTTTTTTTTTGGTTTTTTTTATACATAAAACAAACTAAAACATATAAATGCTCCCCCACACTTAAACTTTACATTGTCCTCAATGTAAAATTGAATCGTCCAAAGAAGGTTCAAGGTGGGAAATTCCGCAAATAATATGCAAAAACAAGAAAATAAAGATAAAAGTAAATGCATAAAAATAAAAAGATAAAGGTAAAGATACAAAACCGGTGGGTTGCCTCCCACTTAGCGCTTGTTTTAAAGTCGACGGCCCGACTTAGCTTCTTGTAAGATTCATTCCCCATACACCAATAATCTGAAAAGTTGGGGATCCTTCCATAGAACCTGTTTTTCAAACACTAGCTTCACACAAATATTAGTAACATAAAGCAAAAGTGAAGCTATTAACCGATAAAAGCTTCCCCCACACTTATTCTTGTCCACACATGGAAGTGTATAAAGAATATAGGAGTCGGGTACTTCCACGGTGTCTTGTTCCATAACCTGCATAGTATGAGAATCAAGTATCTCTAATGGCGGAAAACGAGAAACAAAGTCATTCAACAATATTCTCGAAGCACATACATTCAAACCAATAAGAGGTAAAGGAGAAGAAACAATAGGCAAAGGGTTAGACAAACCTTGCACAATCTCTTGTATCACGGAATCCTCCTCATCCTTGAAAAACTCAAGTGAATAATTCACCTCTTTTATATCATGGTCCTCTATTAAACCTTGCAACCATTCTTCGTCCGTTTCTGCCGTAACCAAAGTCTCAACATAAACATCATCATTACAATTATTTGCAAGCTCAATTGGGTCTTCCACAATATTGGTCATAACCGTCTCATTCTCAACATATTCCTCCTTTTTGTTGTAAGGCACATACTCTTTTGCGGATGCAATATTGTCCATAAGGAATTTCTTTAGAACACTCATTGCATCATCCTCAAGCTCTACCTTTTGAATAGGTTGTTGATCGTTATAAAGATCAATGCTTGAGTAATCTACACAAGTGTCAACATATTCCTCTTCGTCTTCTCCTTGATCGCAAAAAGATTCCATTGTAAACTCCTCGGGGATTTCACCATGAATTGGTTTAGGCGATGTATTTTCATAATAATCATCACTATCATAGTCAACATAATCTTGTTCCTCGCTGAATTTAGTGTTGCTAATCTCTAACTCATCCTTTTGAATAGGTGAATGATCATTATTACGATCAAGAGTTGAGTTAACTACACAAATATCAACAAAAGTCCCCAAGGTTCGCCTTTTCAACATAACTATTCATTTCCTCCTTGTATTCTTCAATGCCTTGTCTTAAAGTGGAAACACCTTTTTGAAGCTCTTGGAGTGTTCCATCCAAATTCTGAATATAGTGTTCCATTTGTTTGTAAAGCTCATTCGACAAAGAAAAAGTAGAATTACTTACTTCCGTATTGTTAGGCCAATTATCTTCCCTTTGAATGGGTGAATGATCATAACTACGATCGAAATTGGGCCAAACATACCATGAGCACATTCGGTCGATGAAATTGGTTCCACGCTTGGTTGTCCACAAATTGACTCCATGTCTGTCCATAAATTGTTGCATTTCATCTACCAAACTAGAGGAAAAATTAATAGGAGTATAACTAGTCTCCCCTCCTTGTGGTTGCTCACTTACATACCCACCGTAAGAAGGTTGGAATGTATGAGAACAACTAAAAGGGTACGTGGAATATTGACCATAACCAAAGGATTGGTTTTGATTGTATTCCCCATAAGGGTGATAGTTTTCATGTTGTTGAGGTTGAAAGCCGTATTGATTGCTCCAATATGCTCCGTCCATAGAATTGGTACCTGAGACGAGATTCTCAAAACTCGGTTAAGAACCAAAGAATAAGAAAAAGTAAAAACAAAAATAAGAAACCAAAAACAATTAACAACCGTTGCCTCCCCGGCAACGGCGCCAAAATTTGATCGCTGTCGTAAGCGTCAAAAATAAATTACACTTTCTTACTACTCAAAATATAAATATAGCAAGGGCAAGAAAGGATCGATCCCACCGAGAGGTCTAGGTTGTCAAATTGTTATGGTTTCCTATATAAAACACCGAGGGTTTGCTGATTTTTATATACTAAAATAAAATAAAAGCAAAACAAATAAAAGTAAACACGCAAATCAAGGATGTGAAAATATTGGATAAAGGTTTCATCTTCAATTGTAAACAAGTTTATGAATATATGAATAGAATTCGTATTTAATCTCTCTATCATCAAAAGCCATAGAATACCTTATTGCAAGAATACTCCGTAATTTCCAAAGTTATCAACACACACATTAGGGCTGCGTATGTGAAATCTACCTAAAGAATAACCTAACGCCTTGCGCTAATCAAGTTCAATTCCTAGGAGCATTAAGTTTCAGAAATAGGCTAATCAATGCAATTGAAATACATTGCGCAAAACAATTCGAACAAAGGTCAATTTCTACATATGATTACAAGGATGTATCACTACAACCTAGAATCATATCATGCTACTCGTATTCAAGGTTATCGCTTTGCGATGAAAACCCTAAAATAGCTATAGATATGGATGTGAGTTCAATCAATTCTAGACTCGACTAAACAAACATTCAATCATATAGCAATACTTCAATCATGCAATTATTATAACCCGTAGAAATCAAACGATAATATTGAGAGAAAACTAATTCATAAAAATCATAACTTGTTTTCCAAAATCCAACTACATCTTCAACCAATAATAAAAACTTAGTTCATATTCATGGAGTTCATAACAAGAAGAAAGAGAAAAGACTTCATGGTTTTAAACCCTAGAACAAGAGTAGAGGCAAAGAAAAATAATAATAAGATCTCCCTTTTGAGAAAAGTCTTCTCTTTTTTTATAGATCCACTCCTTCCAAAATTAGGTTTTGTCTTCAAAGTCCATTAGTTGGAAATTCACCCGGCCCACGAGAGAGAGAAACCCGTGTAGAAATTCTGTCCCAAAAACGCTCGTCGGAAAACTGGGATTATGGCCGGAATCCCGCCGAAATAGTCGCCGGAAAACTATTTCAGGTGACCGGCAAGGTCAAACCGGTCAACGGGTCGGGACCGAGTCATCTCGGGTCAACACCGAGTCAGGGAGAGTCAGGTCTGGTTCTGGGTCAGGGTCAGACCCAAGTCAGCTGTGTCAGATATGGCTGGTCTTCTGGCTAGCTGAGTGGGTTATTTGCCAGGCCACTGCACATGTCAGGGCTGTGCTGCACTATCATTGTGCATCAGCACTCCTTGGCCAGCCATCTTGGCTGTGCAACCTGCAAATCATGTTCCTTCAGTAGCATTCACCATACCACCAGTTCACTCAATCTGCAGCCTTCTTCCTGCTTTGCTACCAAATACATCTCCAAAGTTTCCACCAACAATACTAGCTACAACCCGTTCATTGCCTGCAAGTGCACAAGCCTCATTCCTCTACTTGCAATATCACCAGCGCTTCCCAGAATTGGTCCACTACCCAGCCATCTCCTAAAATGCCCACCGCCATTCACCAAAGAGCTCACTCAAAACCAATTCTAACTCAGAACCAAAACATCCAAACATCAAAACCATTAGCACCAGCTCTGTAGCTCCTTGCATTACTAGCTAGCACCTGCAACTCAAACTCAAGCTCGAGCAACTCAGCTCAACTGCAACCTCAGGTATCACATAATCCTGCACAGCTCCAACACAATCCACCAAACTCTTAATAGCAGTTGCAGATGCAATCACAAAACCCCATTACTGTTTTTCCTCTGTCACTGCAATTCCAATTCATTCCCTGGCTTCAAACATTTCATGTTTACCTGCAATGGCTTGGCTTCTCTTCTTGCGATTCTGGTCAGCTTCAAGTCTAACTAACAAATGCTTAGCCATTTCCACAACAGCTCAGTATCAACAACAGTAACACAAGCTCCAACCTGCATTCACCTGCAGCATCAGTTCACATCAAAGCCAACAACACATTTTTCTCTTTTTCATCAGCACAACCTCCTGCAAATTACAAGCCTAGCCAGCTCACTGTTGAGACAGCACCGCCAACATCAACACCCTGGCCATCTCCATTGCATTCCCCTGAATTGCACCACTGAATTGCCTACAATCCAACCTTCCATGTCACTTAGAAACCGAACCCATCTGGAATTTCAACCCCAACTGCAGAACCCTAATATTCTTCTCTGAATTCGACTCCATCCCCATGAGAACATTCCCATCTGTGTACCAACACTAGCTTCCACCTCAGAGCCAACCAATTCATTCTTTCCAATTCCATCACCTCGCTTCTGCGCAATACACAACACCCAAAGTGTACAACTCCACTCCTATTCCACCCGCAGTTTTCCTCACTGCCGAAATCGATCTGCAAACAACTCAGTAATTCCTAGGTCTAACTCCGCACTCCATCTGTTGCAGCTCAACCCCATTATCGAACCATGGCCATCACCAACAACCCTTGTACACAGACCCTGCACAATGCAAAAACCCATCACTCCAATTCCATCAGGGACTGCAAATCATTCATAACTTCCTTCATTGTGAGCTCAAGAACAAGACAGTCAACACCATCTTCTTGATGTTGTAACTTCAACTCCAATCACAGCAGCAACCATTATCGTCTTCCACATCAAACCCTCTTCAATTTCTGGTTCAAACTATCACAGACACAGCCAATCTCGAAACCCAGATCTAATTCATCACTTAAACTTCAACCCCAGACAAACAAATCTAAGAACCCTAAATCCATCTCAGAGAACATCATCTCTATCTCAGATTCACCACCAATTTCATTCTCAATTTGTAGAAACAGCTTCTTCTCAAAACGAACAATTGCCCATTACATTCACTATCGAATCACAGCTGCAACTACCACCAATTCCATTTTCTCCTAATTTCAGAAACCCTAGATCTTCTCAAGTCCTAACTTCTCTTGTTTTTTTCAACGTAACCCAAGCTACAGATTCAGCTTCCAGTCTTCACGATCTCAACCAGCATCGTCTCCTCGATCTTTAGACATCATCGATTCCATTACCTCATCTTTCTCATTTCTCTAAACTTTTGATGGAGCTGCCATCGACCTCAGGCAGAGAGGAGAAATAAATGAATGCTTCTGGAGTCAGGTGTATGGTAATGACGAAAATTGTTCAAGGCACCAAGAAGTCTGATAAGGGCTGCCTTATATGATTTGGCCTGTCAGTTTCGCACAACCGACAATTCATCCTCACTCCTTCATGGGCACGTCAGCCTGCTCCAAATATAGCTCACATGTGAATTGGCCTCTTTGCCTTTTACGCTCCATATGAATGATTCCTCCTTCTTTTGTTCCGAATGACTCCTTTGCACCTAATAAACTCAAAAGCGAACATAAAATACATAATTTACAAGAAAACTCGCAAAGAAAGCATAAATACTAGATATTAAATATGGTGTATTCTACACCTATCACAATTCTCAGCTTCCCTCCTACAGATCAACCCGTCTCCCTCTTTGTGACCGAATTGACTCTGGAACGGCCATTGTCTTGGTTTAGGCCGGAGTCCTACAGATTGATCTCTCGAATCTAAGAACTCCCTTTGCAGTGCATCTGTGTGAGGTTCGACAGTTTGCTCGGTTGAGGAGTCTCGACGGCACGCTCGACTCTTCACTTTCCTAAAAAACCAGCGAACCGTTTTTCCCCATCCACAGATTGGTGACCACAGTGAGAGATTAATCTCTCGGTTGCAATCTCAAACTTTCAAAAAAAAATGGTTGATCTTGGGTCATGTTCAATTACAAATCCTAACAGAAACAACGCTAGCACTAGCAACAATGGTGGTACTCCAGAAACCATTCCTGCTTCCAACACCAGTGTTGTTGATACCACTCCTCCACAAACCAACATTGGAAGCAATCCTCTCTTCAGACGGTCTCCCGAAGAAATCAGAGAAAATCCGCCTACCATAGATGATCTCATAAAGGTGCAAGAGACTCTCGCCAAAAATCATATTGACATGGCCACCACTCATAAAGAGCTGTGCAATTATCTCAAAACTCTCACTGACAAGATGTCATAGAAAGCTCAGGAGAAAGCAAAAGCCAAAGAAACATCTCCGGCTGCTGATTCTAAAAGTCACCCCGATCCATGTAGAAGATGATGTTGAGGTGCACAAGGCTGCAGATAACCCACCAACGAAGAAACCTGCAGACTTCATCCACGTGAAGACCTGGAACGCTTTATGGAGGATCGAGGAAAAGACAAGACACCATCGGTTCATCGTCATCAACCTCCATATCCTGCTACTACACAAATTCCTCTCCCAAAGGGCTACACCTCTCCAAAGTTCACACTGTACAACGGAATGGGGAACGCTCGAGAACATGTCTCTCGGTTCCTGGAAACACTAAGCGAACATGAGCACAACTATGTCGTCCATCTGAAGGAATTCTCGAAATCCATGACAGGTCGAGCATACACATGGTACAACAACATTGCACCTGGGAGCATCACTGGCTGGGAGAAATGGTTAATGCTTTCTATCGGAAATTGATGCGTGTCGTAGGTGCAATCAAATTAATATCTTATTTCCACTCAATTAAAAATAATATAATGGAAGTCAAGTTCGTTCCCACAAGGAGCAAGAGATTCTAGTTGTAAAAATTGTCACAAAAGGGGGGTGTAAAAAGCAAAAGAAAATAAACAAAGCAATTAAAAGATAAAGTTGAAATCAATAAGAGAGACAAGATCAAGGAATCCTTCTTCGTTGCAAAACAATGATTAAAGTTATGTTCTTTTCTACTTGTTATTAGTCACAGATTATCACCAACCGTAAGATAGCAGGTTCGCTTAGCTAGCCCCAAAATCCCTTATTTCACTGAGTAACAAGTCCGCTTAGTTATCAGATTCTATTCAAAAGAACCACCTTGAGGTTCGCTTACAAGATGTAATTCCCTGAATGCATTAAGATCTATGAATTTAGGTTTAGTACTAGTAGTTAAACTCGGTTCGCTTGGTCCACTTTCTAGCGTTGTTTTTACACACAATCGCTCCACGGAATCCCTCCGCAAGGTCTCGTGTTTTCTACTTGTGTAAAGTGTCGAGAACGATTACGTATTCCCTAACTATACTATATTTAGGTTAAATTAACAAATCAATTTAGCGTGCACTCTAAATAACCTATCAAACAACCATGAATGAATAAACATTCCTATTAGTAAAAACAAACGATAATCATGTGAAAAACTTCAAGATAGAATTGAAACAAAACTCAAATCATATATTAAGAACTAGGAATTCATCCTCAATCAATAATAAAATTAGCTACTCATGTTTTTGAAATTCACACAAAATAATTAAAGGAGAATTTTCAAGTTCACACAAATAATTAAGAAGAAGAATTTTGAAAAGCAAGCAAAAACACAAGTGTTGTGTGTGTAGAGAGGTGTGTAAAAGATGTAGAAAACTTCTGTATTTATAGGCTTCAATATTCTCCAAATCTTCCAAGGAATAGAATCCTTTTCCTTTAGCAATTCAATTTCCAAATCCAAGCCTTTCTCAACTCTTCCATCTTCTCTTTCCAAATTTGAGCCCAATTCTCCATCCAATTCCTAGTCCAAGTCTTCACACCCATGAGAGAAGTCCACAGAAAATTCTGGAATTTTTGGCTCGCCGGAAAACTGGTATTATGGCCGGAATCCGGCCGGAAAAGTCGTCGCAGGCCACCTGAGTTCTTCGCCGTCACTTATATATTCGACGGAATATTCCGTCAGTCCACCGTTAGGACTAACGGTCAAACGGGTCAACCTTCAGTCAAGAAGGTTAAGTCAGAAAGAAGATCAGCTGAGTCAGTCACTGAGTCAGCTTCTAACTCAGCTGAGTTGGATCGTTTGGATCGGTCATCGCCGAGTTGACTCGCCAGAACCAGAGTCCGGCCGAGTTCTGTTTGTTTATAGGATTTTCTCAGGCCAAATTCAGGCCGATCTATGTCTTCACCTGTTAAGAACCTAGCATTCATCTATTACAGCATTTCCTGTGACAGACATTCACCCATTCAAGTCACAACCCATTCAAATTAGCAGCAGCAGCATCATTTTCACAGCTGCAGAAACAGTACCATCCATCAAACACCAATCTCTTCTCTTCAGCAAACCCATTTCATTCCTGCTAAATTCTTTGAACTCAAACGACTCAACAACACCACTGATTTCAATTCCATAACAATTAACCACCAGAGCCCTTGATTCCATCTCTAGTCACCGATTCCAACTCTATCTTCACTGTAACTCAAATCCCATTGCTTCAATTGCAATTCAAACTCATATACCATCTGTATCTCCTTCTCTAATTAACCGCACACACCACTGGTCATAACTCGAATTTGAACAGAACCCATCTCTTATTTCCACCTTCTTGAACATTGCCACCACCTATTCAAATTTCTTCAATTCATCTTCCCTGCTTTCAATTCCAGAAACCCATCTTATTGTTCTTGTCAACAACGATGAGATTCAATTCCATCTCTTCTATCCACTGAGTTCGACGGCAACAGCTCCATAACCCATCTAACAACAGCGCCTTTCTTCTCTTCATCTCTGAGGTTTCTTCTATAGCATATCCTTCTTCTCAGCTTATTTCTTCATCTCCATTTCCCTGAATCGATTGCAACAGCAGCATCGATTTACTTCTCTAGATCTCAATCACCTCACAGCAACATCACCTCCAGATCGAACCCATCTCAAGCATCAAAGAGAATCGATTGAATAAAGAAAGAACAACATCATCTTTTAGACCAACAAACCCTAATCGATTCAAACAACAACAAACTTCATTCATTGCATATTCGAATCCATAATGAGACCCATTAATTTCTTGAGATCTCGATTCATCTCAATCGGTCATCGCCTTGTAAATCAACAAAGAACCCTAGCTTGAATTCATCTTTGAATTTCTTCAAACCATCACCGAACTTGAACCATCATACTTTCTTCTCTCGGTTTCAACAAAGCAGACCACCGCTTTCCTTCCCAATTTCAGATGTGTAAAATGATTGAGAGAAACACCTCTCGAGTTTAGGATTAGGTATAGCTGATGGGTGCCCTGAACGCGCAGGACGGGTGCATTTAGTAATTTTTTTTCATGGGTTGCCCCTTAACATGTCGCTGGCTGTCTTTTAGTACTTCTCCAAAGAAAGTTGTCCCTTAACCTTGGGTCAGCTCCAGATAGTGATCACCCATGAAATGACAATTTTGCCCTTTTGCTCAAATTGGGTGATTTCTTCTTCTTTTCGTTCGTGCGACTCCTTAGTAGCTATAAAACTCAAAATAAGCGTAAAATACATAATTTACAAGAAAAATAGTAAAGAAAGCATAAACAATAGATAGTAAATCGGATGTATTCTACACCCTATCAAATTCCCCCACACTTAGACTTTGCTAGTCCTCGAGCAAATCAAACTAAAAACTCACAACTTCAAAGCGGTCAAGCGTCCCAAGCATCCAAAGAGTTATGAGGACATAGAGTTTCTGCATGCTAGTAATAAGAAGTTAGAAATACTAAAGAACATATTCTCATTCTTAAATGTTGAGTGAGAAATAACCACACCATAATGAGAGAACGCGTGTTTGAGAAACGATCAATAAGTATTTCGCCTCGACTTCTGCCTCACCAAAAAGGATTTTATGATAATTGCACTCAAAAAGACGGCTTTTTTAAGGTTCTCACATGTGTGTAGGTAGGAATGAAGAGAGAATTCCTGCAACACGTTGAATGGTGGGAAGGATAACTTCCGAAATATTTTTAAAAACCCACATCTTTTAACATTTTGAAAAACCATTTTTCTAACGATCTCTAAGAAAGGAAATCAACCACTATTATCGAGGATGAGATTACTTACTCACCTTCACATCCGATCGCCAATTATGATAACACCACTCTCACGGCATCCAATAGAAACGTCTTCTGCTCCTCGTCTTGATCTCCTTGGTCTTCGTCTTCGGTTTCAACTATTGGTGATAAACTCTCGAATTTCATAAATCCTTAACAATTTGTAACTCTTTTTTTACCTTAAATCCTTGTCGCTTGAAACTTCCTTATAGATTTTCCTTCCCCACGGCTTATTAACAAAACAAATATTTCTCTTGTATTTTTTTTTTTTTTTTTTTTTTTTTTTTTTTTTTTTTTTTTTTGAAACAAAACTAGAGAAATTAAATACAAAATAAACCATGGTTGTGGGAGAAGTATTGTACCGCTTGATTCTTCACAACTTGTATCGTCTCAAAATCATAAACTTCAATAATTCTCACCTTTTGATTTTCTTTGCTCTTGTGAATAAGTCTTCATACTTGAATATAGAATTATGCTCATTGTATTGTAAGTCATCAACATATATGTAAAAATCTGCTCTTTGTATGTTGCTTTTACTTGAATTTGAAATTTGCTCTTTCTCTCGTTTTGTTGCTTGTAAACCTTGAACTTTTCCAACTTTCCTTGTAGATTTTGATGTCGCTCCTTGTTGATGATGAGAGTGTTTCTATGGATCCGTTGTTGTTGCGAGAGAGAATGGTGCTAACTGCAAATCGAACTACAAGAAGGAGGCTTTCATCTATAGACGTCACCCTTCATGATTGACAAAATTAGCACTCAAGAGATCAAAGAGTAGTGCTTCTATTGGTGGGAGGTTGGGTAGCTCACCATTCTACCCGAATTAACGTACGGTGACACACACACTCAAAAGAAAGCTCTTTAGTCACTACAAAGAATATTTGGTCGGTGCCTCACATGATATGAATACGGGTAGTCTCCACTAATGATTGATCAGCAACTCTAATAATGCATTTCTCCCTGCACCAATTCGCATCACCGGCATGATTAAATCCATTATTTAACACTCAAACAAGCAAGAAATCCGAATGTAATTCCCTAACATTTCCAAGTTCAATTATGTCGGTCAAAATCTCTATGTAAACATACCTAGAAGTATGCTAGTGACTCTAAAATCTCTAAAAGTTGGAGTTTTATGTAAAACTTTTTTGTTTTTAAATTTTTTTTTTTTTAAATTTTAAATTTTTTTTTTAAATTTTTTTTTTAAATACATGCTTAACCACTCCCCCACACTTAAACCTTACATTGTCCTCAATGTAATTGAATCCTCCTAGTAAAGTCAAGGTGGGAAATTTTAACATGATAAGAAACAAGAAAAAGAGATAACAAAAAGCAAAAAGATAAGAAATACAAAACCTATGGGTTGCCTCCCATTAAGCGCTTGTTTTAAAGTCGACGGCCCGACTTAGCTCTTGCTAGATTCACTCCCCATATACTAACAATCGGAAAATTTGAGGATCCACCCATAATACCTGTTTTGCAAACAATAACTCCATACAAATGTTAGCACAAGAAAATAATAATGAAATTATCGCTCGATAGAAATTTCCCCCACACTTATTCTCGTCCACACTCGGAAGTGTATAAAGAACATAGAATTTGGGAACTTCCATGTATTCTTTTTGGCAAACCTGCATATTGTTAGCATCAAGTGTTTCCAATGGTGGATATTTAGAAACAAAATCATCCAAAAATACTTTCGAAGCACATACATTCAAACCAATAGGAGGTAAAGGAGAAGAATCAATATGAAAAGGGTTAGACAAACCTTGCACAATCTCTTGTTTTGCGAAATCCTCTTCATCCTTAGAGAATTCATATGAATTACTTACCTCTTGTATATCGTGGTCCTCTATCGAATCTTGCAACCATTCTTCGTCGTTTTCTACCTTAACCAAAGTCTTGGCATCATTAAAATCATTGGCAAGTTCAATTGGGTCTTCCACGAAATCAATCAATGTGGTTTCATCCTCTAGCATCATCTCTTCAACATTCTCATCATCGGAATCGGGCCATTCACTAAAATGATTCTCGTCGTTATAGATTGTAAGATCTTCTTGTGAGGGTGTTACACTCGTTTATAACAATAGGTAAGTCACACCCAATCTCCTCCTTTGGAATAGGCGAAGGATCGTTATTATGATCCGTAGTTGGAATAACTTCCTCATTGTTGCAACGCTCATACACTTCCGCGGACTCATATCTTTCCCTAAGGAATTTTTTCCAAACACTAATTGCATCTTCCTCAAGCTCTACCTTTTGAATAGGTGCTTGATCATTATTAAGATCAAGGCTCGAGTAAGCTACACTAGCATCTTCAAAAGTATCCAAAGGTTGGCCTTTTCCAACATAATCATCGATCAAATATTCACTACACACCATAGGCACATTAGAATAGTTATTGCTTTGATAGCAAAATTCTTCTTTATCCCTATCCTCCTTGTATTGATCCATGTCTCTTCGTTCTTTAGCAATGCCGTCTCGACGTGGTTCCTCCCAAACATAGGGTTGCTTTGGTCTTGTAGTGATTCTTGCAACTTTTGTTGAAGATCCCCAATCATGGCGGACATCTTATCTCGCAAAACTAGAGAATTTCGATGATAAACAAAATTATCCTCCCATCCTTGTGATTGTCCACTTACATACCCGTCATAAGGTTGTTGATATGTATGAGAATATCCATAAGGTTCTCAGGAATTTGATCATAGCCAAAAGATTGGTTTTGATTGTATCCTAAGGATGGTTGGAAGTTGCCATAATGTTGAGGTTGAAAACTGTATTGATTGTTGTAATATGCTTGCTCTTGTCCACCATACATGGAAAACCGATACCTGAAATAAGATTCTCAGAAACCAAGTTAGATACGATATACAATCTAACAAAGCAAGAATAAAGCAAAAAGAAAAATAAAAACAACTAAAATCATCCGCTTCTCCCCGGCAGCGGCGCCAAAATTTTATGCGTGTCATAGGTGCAATCAAATTAATATCTTATTTCCACTCAATTAAAAATAATATAATGGAAGTCAAGTTCGTTCCCACGAGGAGCAAGAGATTCTAGTTGTAAACATTGTCACAAAAGGGGGGTGGAAAAAGCAAAAGAAAATAAACAAAGCAATTAAAAGATAAAGTTGAAATCAATAAGAGAGACAAGATCAAGGAATCCTTCTTCGTTGCAAAACAATGATTAAAGTTATGTTCTTTTCTACTTGTTATTAGTCACAGATTATCACCAACCGTAGGATAGCAGGTTCGCTTAGCTAGCCCCAAAATCCCTTATTTCACTGAGTAACAAGTCCGCTTAGTTATCAGATTCTATTCAAAAGAACCACCTTGAGGTTCGCTTACAAGATGTAATTCCCTGAATGCATTAAGATCTATGAATTTAGGTTTAGTACTAGTAGTTAAACTCGGTTCGCTTGGTCCACTTTCTAGCGTTGTTTTTACACACAATCGCTCCACGGAATCCCTCCGCAAGGTCTCGTGTTTTCTACTTGTGTTAAGTGTCGAGAACGATTACGTATTCCCTAACTATACTAGATTTAGGTTGAATTAACAAATCAATTTAGCGTGCACTCTAAATAACCTATCAAACAACCATGAATGAATAAACATTCCTATTAGTAAAAACAAACGATAATCATGTGAAAAACTTCAAGATAGAATTGAAACAAAACTCAAATCATATATTAAGAACTAGGAATTCATCCTCAATCAATAATAAAATTAGCTACTCATGTTTTTGAAATTCACACAAAATAATTAAAGGAGAATTTTCAAGTTCACACAAATAATTAAGAAGAAGAATTTTGAAAAGCAAGCAAAAACACAAGTGTTGTGTGTGTAGAGAGGTGTGTAAAAGATGTAGAAAACTTATCTATTTATAGGCTTCAATATTCTCCAAATCTTCCAAGGAATAGAATCCTTTTCCTTTAGCAATTCAATTTCCAAATCCAAGCCTTTCTCAACTCTTCCATCTTCTCTTTCCAAATTTGAGCCCAATTTTCCATCCAATTCCTAGTCCAAGTCTTCACACCCATGAGAGAAGTCCACGAAAATTCTGAATTTTTGGCTCACCGGAAAATCGGTATTATGGCCGGAATCCGTCCTAAAAGTCGTCGCAGGCCACCTGAGTTCTTCGCCGTCACTTATATATTCGACGGAATATTCCGTCAGTCCACCGTTAGGACTAACGGTCAAACGGGTCAACCGTCAGTCAAGAAGGTCAAGTCAGAAAGAAGATCAGCTGAGTCAGTCACTGAGTCAGCTTCTAACTCAGCTGAGTTGGATCATTTGGATCGGTCATCGCCGAGTTGACTCGCCAGAACCAGAGTCCGGCCGAGTTCTGTTTGTTTATAGGATTTTCTCAGGCCAAATTCAGGCCGATCTATGTCTTCACCTGTTAAGAACCTAGCATTCATCTATTGCAGCATTTCCTGTGACAGACATTCACCCATTCAAGTCACAACCCATTCAAATTAGCAAAGAGCAGATCATTTTCACAAATTGCAAAAACATTTACCATCCATCAAACACCAATCTCTTCTCTTCAAAGAAACCCATTTCATTCCCCGCTAAATTCTTTGAACTCAAACGACTCAACAACACCACCGCTTTCAATTCCATGACAATTAACCACCGTAGCCCTTGATTCCATCTCTAGTCACCGATTCCAACTCTATCTTCATCAGAACTCAAATCCCATTGCTTCAATTGCAATTCAAACTCATATACCATCTGTATCTCCTTCTCTAATTAACCGCACACACCACTGGTCATAACTCGAATTTGAACAGAACCCATCTCTTATTTCCACCTTCTTGAACATTGCCACCACCTATTCAGCCCTTCAATTCATCTTCCCTGCTTTCAATTCCAGAAACCCATCTTATTGTTCTTGTCAACAACGATGAGATTCAATTCCATCTCTTCTATCCACTGAGTTCGACGGCAACAGCTCCATAACCCATCTAACAACAAATACCTTTCTTCTCTTCATCTCTGAGGTTTCTTCTATAGCATATCCTTCTTCTCAGCTTATTTCTTCATCTCCATTTCCTTGAATCGATTGCAACAGCAGCATCGATTTACTTCTCTAGATCTCAATCACCTCACAGCAGCAGCCATCAACATCACCTCCAGATCGAACCCATCTCAAGCATCAGCAGAATCGATTGAACAGCAGCAACAACATCATCTTTTAGACCAACAAACCCTAATCGATTCAAACAACAACAGCTTCATTCATTGCATATTCGAACCCATAACAGACCCATTAATTTCTTGAGATCTCGATTCATCTCAATCAGTCATCAGCTTGTAAATCAACAAAGAACCCTAGCTTGAATTCATCTTTGAATTTCTTCAAACCATCACCGAACTTGAATCATCATTCTTTCTTCTCTCGGTTTCAACAAAGCAGCAAACCGCTGCTTTCCTTCCCAATTTCGGATGTGTAAAATGATTGAGAGAAACACCTCTCGAGTTTAGGATTAGGTATAGCTGATGGGTGCCCTGAACGCGCAGGACGGGTGCATTTAGTAATTTTTTTTCATGGGTTGCCCCTTAACATGTCGCTGGCTGTCTTTTAGTACTTCTCCAAAGAAAGTTGTCCCTTAACCTTGGGTCAGCTCCAGATAGTGATCGCCCATGAAATGACAATTTTGCCCTTTTGCTCAAATTGGGTGATTTCTTCTTCTTTTCGTTCGTGCGACTCCTTAGTAGCTATAAAACTCAAAATAAGCGTAAAATACATAATTTACAAGAAAAATAGCAAAGAAAGCATAAACAATAGATAGTAAATAGGATGTATTCTACACCCTATCAAATTACCCCACACTTAGACTTTGCTAGTCCTCGAGCAAATCAAACTAAAAACTCACAACTTCAAAGCGTTCAAGCGTCCCAAGCATCCAAAGAGTTATGAGGACATAGAGTTTCTGCATGCTAGTAATAAGAAGTTAGAAATACTAAAGAACATATTCTCATTCTTAAATGTTGAGTGAGAAATAACCACATCATAATGAGAGAACGCGTGTTTGAGAAACGATCAATAAGCATTTCGCCTCGACTTCTGCCTCACCAAAAAGGATTTTATGATAATTGCACTCAAAAAAGACGGCTTTTTATGGTTCTCACATGTGTGCGGTAGGAATGAAGAGAGAATTCCCAACACGTTGAATGGTGGGAAGGATAACTTCCGAAATATTTTTAAAAACCCACATCTTTTAACATTTTGAAAAACCATTTTTCTAACGATCTCTAAGAAAGGAAATCAACCACTATTATCGAGGATGAGATTACTTACTCACCTTCACATCCGATCGCCAATTATGATAACACCACTCTCACGGCATCCAATAGAAACGTCTTCTGCTCCTCGTCTTGATCTCCTTGGTCTTCGTCTTCGGTTTCAACTATTGGTGATAAACTCTCGAATTTCATAAATCCTTAACAATTTGTAACTCTTTTTTTTTTACCTTAAATCCTTGTCGCTTGAAACTTCCTTATAGATTTTCCTTCCCCACGGCTTATTAACAAAACAAATATTTCTCTTGTATTTTTTTCTCTTTTTTTTTTCTTTTCTTTTCTTTTTTTCAATTTTTTTTTTTTTTTTTTTTTTTTTTAAAAAAAAACTAGAGAAATTAAATACAAAATAAACCATGGCCGTGGGAGAAGTATTTTACCGCTTGATTCTTCACAACTTGTATCGTCTCAAAATCATAAACTTCAATAATTCTCACCTTTTGATTTTCTTTGCTCTTGTGAATAAGTCTTCATACTTGAATATAGAATTATGCTCATTGTATTGTAAGTCATCAACATATATGTAAAAATCTGCTCATTTGTATGTTGCTTTTACTTGAATTTGAAATTTGCTCTTTCTCTCGTTTTGTTGCTTGTAAACCTTGAACTTTTCCAACTTTCCTTGTAGATTTTGATGTCGCTCCTTGTTGATGATGAGAGTGTTTCTATGGATCCGTTGTTGTTGCGAGAGAGAATGGTGCTAACTGCAAATCGAACTACAAGAAGGAGGCTTTCATCTATAGACGTCACCCTTCATGATTGACAAAATTAGCACTCAAGAGATCAAAGAGTAGTGCTTCTATTGGTGGGAGGTTGGGTAGCTCACCATTCTACCCTAATTAACGTACGGTGACACACACTCAAAAGAAAGCTCTTTAGTCAGCTACAAAGAATATTTGGTCGGTGCCTCACATGATATGAATACGGGTAGTCTCCACTAATGATTGATCAGCAACTCTAATAATGCATTTCTCCCTGCACCAATTCGCATCACCGGCATGATTAAATCCATTATTTAACACTCAAACAAGCAAGAAATCCGAATGTAATTCCCTAACATTTCCAAGTTCAATTATGTCGGTCAAAATCTCTATGTAAACATACCTAGAAGTATGCTAGTGACTCTAAAATCTCTAAAAGTTGAAGTTTTATGTAAAACTTTTTTTTTTTTTTTTTTTTTTTTTTTTAAATTTTTAAATTTTTTTTTTTTTTTTTAAATACATGCTTAACCACTCCCCCACACTTAAACCTTACATTGTCCTCAATGTAATTGAATCCTCCTAGTAAAGTCAAGGTGGGAAATTTTAACATGATAAGAAACAAGAAAAAGAGATAACAAAAAGCAAAAAGATAAGAAATACAAAACCTATGGGTTGCCTCCCATTAAGCGCTTGTTTTAAAGTCGACGGCCCGACTTAGCTCTTGCTAGATTCACTCCCCATATACTAACAATCGGAAAATTTGAGGATCCACCCATAATACCTGTTTTGCAAACAATAACTCCATACAAATGTTAGCACAAGAAAATAATAATGAAATTATCGCTCGATAGAAATTTCCCCCACACTTATTCTCGTCCACACTCGGAAGTGTATAAAGAACATAGAATTTGGGAACTTCCATGTATTCTTTTTGGCAAACCTGCATATTGTTAGCATCAAGTGTTTCCAATGGTGGATATTTAGAAACAAAATCATCCAAAAATACTTTCGAAGCACATACATTCAAACCAATAGGAGGTAAAGGAGAAGAATCAATATGAAAAGGGTTAGACAAACCTTGCACAATCTCTTGTTTTGCGAAATCCTCTTCATCCTTAGAGAATTCATATGAATTACTTACCTCTTGTATATCGTGGTCCTCTATCGAATCTTGCAACCATTCTTCGTCGTTTTCTACCTTAACCAAAGTCTTGGCATCATTAAAATCATTGGCAAGTTCAATTGGGTCTTCCACGAAATCAATCAATGTGGTTTCATCCTCTAGCATCATCTCTTCAACATTCTCATCATCGGAATCGGGCCATTCACTAAAATGATTCTCGTCGTTATAGATTGTAAGATCTTCTTGTGAGGGTGTTACACTGTTTATAACAATAGGTAAGTCACACCCAATCTCCTCCTTTGGAATAGGCGAAGGATCGTTATTATGATCCGGAGTTGGAATAACTTCCTCATTGTTGCAACGCTCATACACTTCCGCGGACTCATATCTTTCCCTAAGGAATTTTTTCCAAACACTAATTGCATCTTCCTCAAGCTCTACCTTTTGAATAGGTGCTTGATCATTATTAAGATCAAGGCTCGAGTAAGCTACACTAGCATCTTCAAAAGTATCCAAAGGTTGGCCTTTTCCAACATAATCATCGATCAAATATTCACTACACACCATAGGCACATTAGAATAGTTATTGCTTTGATAGCAAAATTCTTCTTTATCCCTATCCTCCTTGTATTGATCCATGTCTCTTCGTTCTTTAGCAATGCCGTCTCGACGTGGTTCCTCCCAAACATAGGGTTGCTGGTCTTGTAGTGATTCTTGCAACTTTTGTTGAAGATCCCCAATCATGGCAGACATCTCATCTGCAAAACTAGAGAATTTCTGATGATAAACAAAATTATCCTCCCATCCTTGTGATTGTCCACTTACATACCCGTCATAAGGTTGTTGATATGTATGAGAATATCCATAAGGTTCTGTAGGAATTTGATCATAGCCAAAAGATTGGTTTTGATTGTATCCTAAGGATGGTTGGAAGTTGCCATAATGTTGAGGTTGAAAACTGTATTGATTGTTGTAATATGCTTGCTCTTGTCCACCATACATGGAAAACCGATACCTGAAATAAGATTCTCAGAAACCAAGTTAGATACGATATACAATCTAACAAAGCAAGAATAAAGCAAAAATAAAAATAAAAACAACTAAAATCATCCGCTGCTCCCCGGCAGCGGCGCCAAAATTTTATGCGTGTCGTAGGTGCAATCAAATTAATATCTTATTTCCACTCAATTAAAAATAATATAATGGAAGTCAAGTTCATTCCCACGAGGAGCAAGAGATTCTAGTTGTAAAAATTGTCACAAAAGGGGGTGTAAAAAGCAAAAGAAAATAAACAAAGCAATTAAAATATAAAGTTGAAATCAATAAGAGAGACAAGATCAAGGAATCCTTCTTCGTTGCAAAACAATGATTAAAGTTATGTTCTTTTCTACTGTTATTAGTCACAGATTATCACCAACCGTAGGATAGCAGGTTCGCTTAGCTAGCCCCAAAATCCCTTATTTCACTAAGTAACAAGTCCGCTTAGTTATCAGATTCTATTCAAAAGAACCACCTTGAGGTTCGCTTACAAGATGTAATTCCTCGAATGCATTAAGATCTATGAATTTAGGTTTAGTACTAGTAGTTAAACTCGGTTCGCTTGGTCCACTTTCTAGCGTTGTTTTTACACACAATCGCTCCACGGAATCCCTCCGCAAGGTCTCGTGTTTTCTACTTGTGTTAAGTGTCGAGAACGATTACGTATTCCCTAACTATACTAGATTTAGGTTGAATTAACAAATCAATTTAGCGTGCACTCTAAATAACCTATCAAACAACCATGAATGAATAAACATTCCTATTAGTAAAAACAAACGATAATCATGTGAAAAACTTCAAGATAGAATTGAAACAAAACTCAAATCATATATTAAGAACTAGGAATTCATCCTCAATCAATAATAAAATTAGCTACTCATGGTTTTGAAATTCACACAAAATAATTAAAGGAGAATTTTCAAGTTCACACAAATAATTAAGAAGAAGAATTTTGAAAAGCAAGCAAAAACACAAGTGTTGTGTGTGTAGAGAGGTGTGTAAAAGATGTAGAAAACTTCTGTATTTATAGGCTTCAATATTCTCCAAATCTTCCAAGGAATAGAATCCTTTTCCTTTAGCAATTCAATTTCCAAATCCAAGCCTTTCTCAACTCTTCCATCTTCTCTTTCCAAATTTGAGCCCAATTCTCCATCCAATTCCTAGTCCAAGTCTTCACACCCATGAGAGAAGTCCACAGAAAATTCTGGAATTTTTGGCTCGCCGGAAAACTGGTATTATGGCCGGAATCCGGCCGGAAAAGTCGTCGACGGCCACCTGAGTTCTTCGTCGTCACTGGTATATTCGACGGAATATTCCGTCAGTCCACCGTTAGGACTAACGGTCAAACGGGTCAACCGTCAGTCAAGAAGGTCAAGTCAGAAAGAAGATCAGCTGAGTCAGTCACTGAGTCAGCTTCTAACTCAGCTGAGTTGGATCGTTTGGATCGGTCATCGCCGAGTTGACTCGCCAGAACCAGAGTCCGGCCGAGTTCTGTTTGTTTATAGGATTTTCTCAGGCCAAATTCAGGCCGATCTATGTCTTCACCTGTTAAGAACCTAGCATTCATCTATTGCAGCATTTCCTGTGACATACATTCACCCATTCAAGTCACAACCCATTCAAATTAGCAGCAGCAGCATCATTTTCACAGCTGCAGAAACAGTACCATCCATCAAACACCAATCTCTTCTCTTCAGCAAACCCATTTCATTCCTGCTAAATTCTTTGAACTCAAACGACTCAACAACACCACTGCTTTCAATTCCATAACAATTAACCACCAGAGCCCTTGATTCCATCTCTAGTCACCGATTCCAACTCTATCTTCACTGTAACTCAAATCCCATTGCTTCAATTGCAATTCAAACTCATATACCATCTGTATCTCCTTCTCTAATTAACCGCACACACCACTGGTCATAACTCGAATTTGAACAGAACCCATCTCTTATTTCCACCTTCTTGAACATTGCCACCACCTATTCAGCCCTTTAATTCATCTTCCCTGCTTTCAATTCCAGAAACCCATCTTATTGTTCTTGTCAGCAACGATGAGATTCAATTCCATCTCTTCTATCCACTGAGTTCGACGGCAACAACTCCATAACCCATCTAACAACAGCGCCTTTCTTCTCTTCATCTCTGAGGTTTCTTCTATAGCATATCCTTCTTCTCAGCTTATTTCTTCATCTCCATTTCCCTGAATCGATTGCAACAAAGAAGATCGATTTACTTCTCTAGATCTCAATCACCTCACAAAGAGCCCATCAACATCACCTCCAGATCGAACCCATCTCAAGCATCGAGAGAATCGATTGAACAGCAGCAACAACATCATCTTTTAGACCAACAAACCCTAATCGATTCAAACAACAACGGCTTCATTCATTGCATATTCGAACCCATAACGAGACCCATTAATTTCTTGAGATCTCGATTCATCTCAATCGACCATCGACTTGTAAATCAACAAAGAACCCTAGCTTGAATTCATCTTTTAATTTCTTCAAACCATCACCGAACTTGAATCATCATACTTTCTTCTCTCGGTTTCAACAATGAGCAGCTTGCTTTCCTTCCCAATTTCGGATGTGTAAAATAATTGAGAGAAACACCTCTCAAGTTTAGGATTAGGTATAGGCGATGGGTGCCCCGAACGCGCAGACGGGTGCATTTAGTAATTTTTTTTTTTCATGGGTTGCCCCTTAACATGTCGCCGGCTGTCTTTTAGTACTTCTCCAAAGAAAGTTGTCCCTTAACCTTGGGTCACTCAGGATAGTGATCGCCCATGAAATGATAATTTTACCCTTTTGCTCAAATTGGGTGATTTCTTCTTCTTTTCGTTCGTGCGACTCCTTAGTAGCTATAAAACTCAAAATAAGCGTAAAATACATAATTTACAGGAAAAATAACAAAGAAAGCATAAACAATAGATAGTAAATAGGATGTATTCTACACCCTATCAGAAATACTTCTTCGTCTCAGAGCAGATTACTCTCTCCGACTAATAAAGAATGTCTTAGAAGAGCAATGAACATGCAAACAATTATGTGAAGAGGTTCAGAGTCAAAGATTTGGATTGTCATGATCTGAATGTCACTAAACAACAACTAAGGACTTGTGCATCAACGGAATGATCCCGGTCTACAGAGCCTTGCTGATAAATCTCCAGTTCCAGACTTTCTCAAAGCTTCATGAAGCAGCCAAATGATCAGCGACTACTGCACCCGCTTTACCGGAAAGAGCAAAGTATGAAAGGTCGAGGAACCTCGAAGCAACCTACGCCTGGTCAACAATCACTACAATCTCCAGCCTTCAACAAACGTTGTTGCTGAAAGGAATGAAAAGAAATCCGAATCACAACATCAGAGCGCTTCTCCAACATCCCAAGCTCCTCTGAAGGCATAGGGAAAAGATAACTAATCCTGAGTTGCACAAAACTCGACCCGACATCAATGAATAGGGAAATGATCAGACAGACTCAAACTTCTCTCTTCTCATGAAGGAGTGATCGAGTTACTAGAAGTCTGGGTTCAAAATGGTGCAATCAAATTGTCATTCATCAGGAGAGAGCCAACTGGAGAATCCCAAGTACTATTGCCTTCATAGATTCATCAATCATTCAACAAGTAGCTGCAATATTTTGAAGCACATCTTCAAAGAGAAGGTTGATCGACAATACCTTCAACTGGGGACTGAAGGAGTACGCATGACCCTCTCCCAATCAAGACATGCACTCTCTCTGAATAACCTATCAAAGTGGCAGTTTAATCCTTGGTCGAACATATATGCTCTATCCGTCAAAGGCACAAAGGAAAGACATGTTCACAGCACCGAATTACATTGTGTCAGACGTCTGTCCATCCCGGAAATACTCCTTGAACCTTAATCCACGGACAAGAAGATGCAAGACTGGGGACTGCTTACCACAGTCCATCTCAGAGGAGATGAATTCAGAAGAATGATTGATCGATGCTAACACCGCCATCAACATCATTCCACTGAAAACCCTCAGACGCATCATTCGACGAGAAGCTACTCATGATCCCATCTCAATCAGAAACCATGAAGGAACGCTCAGAGATACTTGTGGCTACATGATAGACGCATTTATGTATCTATTTTCATCTCGATTTTCTATATTGTTAGTACCCATTTTTGTACTTATTATGGTGTTTTGTGTATTTGTAGGTATTTTTGAGAAATAAACATTTTTGGAAAAATCGGCTCGAAAAGTTGCACCCGGAGGACACCTACTATTCGGACTCCCATTTTGGATAAGGGTAACCTAATTACTAAGGGGCACCCCAATTTCCAGGCAACTACTATTTGCACCCCATCAGAGGATAAGGGGAGGTCATATTCAAGAATTCAAATTCTCTGTTTTGGCGGGAAATTTTGCAGCAGACGAACAGATTTTGGAATCGATTTCTACTCGAGTTTTAGAGAGATTCAATTGCCGGAACTTGTTGGGATGGACTTGTTATAGATAAACAGGGATGGTATGATTGTTTTAATGGCGTAAATTTGGCTGGATAATCGCATCTCGACAACAGGGGAGGATAGTTTTCTCGGGCTTCCTGGGAAAGATTAAAGCCAAGTTTTGATAGGAGTTTTTCACGGGAATGGACTGTGGTAGGTCTGTTGCGACAAGACAGGAGCAGTAGGGCTTTCGAATCGAGAAAAATAAGGAAGCTTACACGACTTTTGGTAAAACAGGGAAGAGTTTCTCGGGTTGGTTTTTGATTATTTAGGGAATGTACGCAAGCATCAAGGGAAGATATCCTAAAAGGATTCCTACTTATCTATTTTTGGGAGTTTAAGCAAACCCAGAAGACGCGTAAAACTGAGATAAAAAGGAGATATTCACATGACTTGCATGAAAAAAAAAAAAGATATTCTCGAGATTACTCGGCCCTGTTACGTATATAAAGGAATAGGGGGAGCCAGAGAATGGGAGTCGAGACTTTGAGATAGTTTGGGGTAGTTATAGAGCTCTAACCAAGGCATCAGAGGCGTGTTTGATCATCACAGTCGAGAGGTAGAAGAAGAACCAGAGAACATCAGAAGAAGAAGGTCGCAGAATCCGTGACCTATTCTTTCAAATTCAAAGCCTTTGTAACAATTTTTCCAACAATTATATTGGGTTCACAACAGTTCTGCAACAGTGAGTTCTGTAACAATTATATCTGTTACGAACTCGTTGCTTTATTAGTTTTCTCTTATTTTTCACACTTTTGAGCTATGAATACCTATTTTGAGCACGTGAATAATATGAGGAGCTAAACCCCTTAGCCGAGGCGACGGAGGAAGCCATTGTTCCATGAAGAGTGGTATATTTCTATTTTAATTAATTTTTGCAATTTCTTTTATGATTATTTGCATGAAACTAATATTGGAAAAGATTTTTATTGAATGATTGTGATTCGTTTTGATGGAGCATGCTTAATTTAAGACTTTTGATGTTTCATGCTTGATGTATACAATTGTTACTTCGAAAATCTACTAGAGGAAATAAATTAGAATCACTTCAAACGCAAAGAATTGCATGAATATTGATTATATTGAATTACTTAATTGGTCAATGGTGGAATCCCGAGTCTCGGTGCTTTTTATAATCTTGATAACAACTTCGTAAGTTTTCTATTGAGTTTGAATCTTCACAAGTCTGAGTGAACGACATCTTTCTTACCACTTTACAACAACAATTTAAAATCACATCAATTTTTTCCCTTTCGAAGGATTAGAATCGCCGAAATAATCTAAGTGGAGCCATCATGCTTTTTGTTTGACTTGTTTTTAGATTTGTTTTTGAGGTTTTTTCTTTTGCAGTGATTTTTATTCTTTTGTTCTATTTTACGTTTTCTTGGGTATTTGTGTTTTGGTTACAGGTTTGGATATTGGATCGAAAAGAAAGTTGAAAAGACCCAACAATGGGAAAATAGTAGGGTACCTCAACGGGAGGGAGAATATTTGTATAGGTAAAACAATTCTTCTCATCATGGTTTAGAAAAGGTTAGGTTAGTTCGGAGGAAACGTTAATAGGGTAGAAGGAGGCTATGAATCAGATGCCAAAATTGCAGCAATAGCTAAAAGGTTAGAAGATTTAGAATTGGGTCACACTAGTAGTCGAGTGGAGCCTTTTTGGGAAGGCCAGAATAATGAAGAGCAAGCCAATGTTCTGTATAATAACACTAGATTCGACAACCATCATAAATTTGACCCATATTCAGAAACCTATAATCCTGGTTGGAAAAACCATCCGAACCTTTCGTGGTCTAAGGGCCGAGTCAAGGTCGGCTTAGTAATTCGAATGTTCCCCGGGTTTTGGTTATAATAAGAACTCTCCCGGTCAATCTCAGTTTTGAACCCTTCGAGAATAAAATGACTAGCTTAGAGAAATCTCTTAGTATATTAAGAAAAAGCCAGGATATGTTAGCACAGAGCCAGGAAATGTTAGTAAAGAGCCATGTTAGTTTTGAACAGGAAACCAAGCTGAACTTTCAAACTAATGCTTAGAATCTTGCTAAGTTAGAACTTCAAATAGGTCAAATAGCTAAGACTTTAAGTGAAAGAGATAACGGAAGGTTCCCTAGTCAAACTAATCCCAACCCTAGAGGAGTTCATGAAATAGGTACAAAATCATTACAACAGCTGAATTCAATTAGAACCCTTAGGAGTGGTAGAGTAGTAGACAATCAGGTAACCATGCCCGATAGTGAGCATACTGTAGTACACCCCTCGGGACCATCCATAGCTGATGGGACTGATAAAATCTCTGATGATGCCAATTCGGTTCCTGAGAGGCCCTATTTTATGCCTAGAGCCCCATTTCCACAGCTATTAGTACCAACAAAGAGTGAATCCAACTTTAATGACATAATGGAGGTTTTTAAGAAAGTTACCATAAACCTTCCGTTACTAGAAGCAATTAGGCAACTTCCTAAACTTATGCCAAATTCCTTAAAGATATGTGTACGCGAAAGCGAAAGCTTAGTGTCCCTAAAAAAGCCTTTTTAGCTAGTCATGTAAGTTCGATCATTCGAACAAACACAACTCCTAAGTATAAAGACCCAGGTGCCCCTACCATTGCTTGCACGATAGGAAAACACGGGGTTGAGAAAGCTTTACTTGACTTAGGAGCTAGTGTGAACTTACTTCCGTACCATGTGTACTTACAGCTAGGACTTGGTGAATTGAAACCTACCAAGATAACACTGCAGTTAGCTGATAGGTCTATTAAAATTCCTCGTGATGTGATAGAGGATGTTCTTATTGAGGTCGACAAGTTTATTTATCCTGTGGTTTTCATAGTCCTAGATACACAAACTGTCCCTGACCCAGAAAATCAAATACCGGTAATTTTAGGTCGCCCATTTTTAGCCACGTCTAATGTCATTATCAAGCAGTAGGACAGGAATTATGAACTTATCCTTTGGTAATATGACCACTGAACTAAATGTCTTTAATGTTACTAGACAACCTTCTGATGATTTAGAGGAAGTGAATATGATTGGCACTTTAGTTCATGATCTAGTTCATGGCAATTGGGATGACAATTTGTTTGGTGATTCTTTGGATGAATTTGATGAGACAATTCTCTTAGGTCAGATAGATGGACAGACTTTAGACCTAGAAGAAGCTCTCGAACATTTTAAGGACTCTATAGACCCAGAAATTAAGGCAATAGTGTTAGGTCTTGCTAAGAGTAATGATGAACCTAAGTTTGAGGGTAGAGAATTAGAAGAAGCTTTTGAGTATTTTAAATACTCTGAGGATCCGGAAATTCAAGCTATAGTTAAAGGTCTTACGGAGAGTAGTGATTA
Source organism: Papaver armeniacum (assembly GCA_023531295.1). Taxonomy (NCBI): domain Eukaryota; kingdom Viridiplantae; phylum Streptophyta; class Magnoliopsida; order Ranunculales; family Papaveraceae; genus Papaver; species Papaver armeniacum. The sequence goes on along the minus strand of JAJJWW010014217.1, from coordinate 54,641 downwards.
CCCTAAGTTTGGGGGTAGTGATCGTCAAGTATCCTCATTGGAAGTACCTAACTTGGGACTCGAGCCCAGTGTGTCTGAGGTATTACCTGAGTCTCTTCCGACTCCACAACCCGATCCTCCTGATACTATCCATCTATTTGAGACTCGTTATTTGGGTAAATCTGTTTATCAAGATACTCATATGAAGCCCAAGTGGGCACCACAGAAAAACCCAGTTGTCTTGCAGGAAACCTTGGATGAGGATGTGCTCTGTCTATTCATTTTTCTGATTTGGTGCAGTTGTCTCATAATTGTGGCAGTTTTATTTGATTTGGTTGACCCACAATTGTTTCGACTATTGATATATGATTTGAAAAGGTAATTAGCCATTTGTGGTATTTAACGTCTGTCTGAAGACTTTAAACTTAGCACTTCTTGGGAGGTAACCCAACATCCATGCGACATGGTAATATCTTTCCTTATCTCTTTTGCTTTAAATGGTAATAGTTTCTCCTTGTTCATGCTTTAAATTTTATCTTTAGAACATTGAGGACAATGTTAGATTTAAGTTTGGGGGTATGGGAGAAACATTTTAGTTGCATTGTTAAACTCCAGAGCTTAGAAATTTATGCTTATTAAGGATGGCACTAACCAATCTAAGTGGATGGAAGCATTTTGGTTGTAGGAGTTGAGGAACCAATCTGATTAGATGGAAACATCTAAAGAGTCTATTCATAAAAGCACATAGCTCAGGTGTTAGAAATAATATGATAGTTTCACCATATCTCGTTGAGTCCTTTTCACTTCTGTTTTTTATTTTGTTTTGTTTTTAAACTATGTTTCTCTAAGTGATTAGGTGGGGCCCACGAATCAAGTTGTTACCAATGCTAGAGTGAAATAGAATGATTGAAAAAAAAAAAAAAATTGAGACCAGACCATCTGACCAACCGGAATAAATTCAATAAAGTCGACCACTGGAACCCTTGTATATGCCAGTTGAGTTGACCTAGAGTTAGGATTATCAACCACTGGTTCCCTTGTATATGCCAGTGTGTTGATATTAGTCATACTAGTATCTCAGTCCATTAGGATAGGTTCATTTTGGCGGAGGCCTTCAGACAGATATGGGAAACACCATTCACTTAGTAAACATCAAAATAATCTATGTTTTTCTCTATATCCATCTTCTTGATCTATCCATGTGATTAGTTTTGACTCCGGGTATTGATGTCCATAGTGCGACTATCTGAGTAGAGCTTTGTGACTTATATATGAATTTTAGTATGCTTGAGTGCAAACTCGTGTACAGTAATTGGAATTTCGCATCAGGGTACTTCATCCTGTAATCAATAAGTATGCCAACCAAGGAGATTCTTTAGTGCCTTCCAAGGTTCTGTGTAGATAGTTAGGGTATGGAGTGTAAAGGTTTTGTGGGTATATCTCTGGTAAACCCTCCCGAGACTATAACTAGGCCACTAGGGACACCTAGGGGTTTAAAAGCTTATTGCATACGCTAAATGCAATCGACGATGCCTGCGACAGTAAGTTAGGATTTTATTTTGTAGATTTGATTTGCTCGGGACTAGCAAATAATAAGTTTGGGGGTATTTGATAGACGCATTTATGTGTCTATTTTCATCTCGATTTTCTATATTGTTAGTACCCATTTTTGTACTTATTATGGTGTTTTGTGTATTTGTAGGTATTTTTGAGAAATAAACATTTTTGGAAAAATCGGCTCGAAAAGTTGCACCCGGAGGACACCTACTATTCAGACTCCCATTTTGGATAAGGGGTAACCTAATTACTAAGGGGCACCCCAATTTTCAGGCAACTACTATTTGCACCCCATCAGAGGATAAGGGGAGGTCATCTTCAAGAATTCAAATTCTCTGTTTTGGCGGGAAATTTTGCAGCAGACGAACAGATTTTGGAATCGATTTCTACTCGAGTTTTAGAGAGATTCAATTGCCTAACTTGTTGGGATGGACTTGTTATAGATAAACGAGTTTGGTATGATTATTTTAATGGCGTAAATTTGGTGGATAATCGCATCTCGACAACAGGGGAGGATAGTTTTCTCGGGCTTCCTGGGAAAGATTAAAGCCGAGTTTTGATTAGAGTTTTTCACGGGAATGGACTGTGGTAGGTCTGTTGCGACAAGACAGGAGCAGTAGGGCTTTCGAATCGAGAAAAATAAGGAAGCTTACACGACTTTTGGTAAAACAGGGAAGAGTTTCTCGGGTTGGTTTTTGATTATTTAGGGAATGTACGCAAGCATCAAGGGAAGATATCCTGAAAGGATTCCTACTTATCTATTTTTGGGAGTTTAAGCAAACCCAGAAGACGCGTAAAACTGAGATAAAAAAGGAGATATTCACGTGACTTGCAGGGAAAAAAAATATTCTCGAGATTACTCGGCCCTGTTACGTATATAAAGGAATAGGGGGAGCCAGAGAAGGGGAGTCGAGACTTTGAGATAGTTTGGGGTAGTTACAGAGCTCGAACCAAGGCAGCAGAGGCGTGTTTGATCATCACAGTCGAGAGGTAGAAGAAGAACCAGAGAACATCAGAAGAAGAAGGTCGCAGAATCCGTGACTGTTCTTTCAAATTCAAAGCCTTTGTAACAATTTTTCCAACAATTATATTGGGTTCGCAACGTTCGCAATGAGTTTCTGCAGAATAACATGAGTTATGTAACAATTATATCTCATTACAAACTCATTTGCTTTATTAGTTTTCTCTTATTTTTCACACTTTTTAGCTATGAATACCTATTTTGAGCACGTGAATAATATGAGGAGCTAAACCCCTTAGCCGAGGCGACGGAGGAAGCCATTGTTCCATGAAGAGTGGTATATTTATATTTTAATTAATTTTTGCAATTTCTTTTATGATTATTTGCATGAAACTAATATTGGAAAAGATTTTTATTGAATGATTGTGATTCGTTTTGATGCATCATGCTTAGTTTAAGACTTTTGATGTTTCATGCTTGATGTATACAATTGTTACTTCGAAAATCTACTAGAGGCAATAAATTAGAATCAGTTCAAACGCAAAGAATTGCATGAATATTGATTAGATTGAATCACTTAATTGGTCAATGGTGGAATCCTGAGTCTCGGTGCTTTTTATAATCTTGATAACAACTTCGTAAGTTTTCTATTGAGTTTGAATCTAAAATTGAATCTTCACAAGTCTGAGTGAACGACATCTTTCTTACCACTTTACAACAACAATTTAAAATCACATCACTACATCACTCTCAAAGTGAACATAAGTTCAACAAATCAAGTTTCATATAATCAGGAAGATCCAAGATATGACATGTTCTGCAGACGAGCGTGGATCCACGCTGAAAAGATGGCTACTGACAAAGCGCCTTTAGTTGCACATATCTCCAACGAAGAAAGTTCTGATTCAGAAGATTTAGCGGACATCCTATCAACAGAGCACTTGGAGGAATTTCGAACTTTGACGAGACTGAAGCAAGAACCTACAAAAGATACATAGACATTCATCAAGAGGTTCCTCACTCGGGCAAGTCTCATTCCATGTCTATGTCATTTATTTCCTCACATGCTATCTGTAGTTGCAGGAAAACCTACACTACACCCCTCACTCGAATTTGCTTAATCAATCCATTTGAAGATGAATAATAATGTGTTTTATTAATTGTTTTCTTGAAAGGTTTACAAAGAAATGTAGAACAGAGCTAAAGAAATTACAATCACTCTTGATTTTCTCTCTCTAATGACTTGCTTAACAATTCAAAAAGATCTCTCCCACAACAGGATCGACTCGACCCTTTATATAGGGTATTACATAGTGGATGACAAACTAAGTTGTCCTTTATTTTCGGAACGACTCGCGAATCCTCGCGAATGTGTAACTCGCTTGTCTTCGCGACACTCCTAAATCTCGCCAAGTCTTCACACTTTCTTCATGTTCGACTATCGTCATCTATTACGTCATTTATTTACCTCCATGCGACTCCTTCGCGACGCAATCGTTTATTAATCTCGCGAAGTATTGGTGTTGCGATATTCGATCCTACATCTTGCCTCTTTTTCCTTGAATATTGCTTGGAGAGCTATTTTTAAGGAAAAATTTGCCATTTGCGGTGATCTTTGTTGATGAAGGAACAAGTGAAAGAATACCGGACTTGAAAAGTACGTACTTGCCTCTATTCTTTTGCGAAGTTCCGAAGCTTTGCGAAGTGAGCAAGAAGTACTATCTCTTGAAGTATGCGAATCATGAAGTATTCATGAAATAATATAAGAAATCTCTTCAATTTCCCACAAAATCTTCTTAATTTGATTCCTTAAATGTAGGGATAACCGTTTACACGTGTCTAAAATTACTCTTTTTACCGGTACATTTAATGTTATCCTGGTCACTCTTTTTTCTTCTATTTAAAGGAAAACTTCCTGTGAAAAACACTCTTTCTCTTCTTCTCTATCTTTCCTCATCGTAAATGCAACTATTTCCTATTGTTCATCTTCATCATCTTCTTTTTATTATCTTTCTTTACTGTTTTCAAGGCATCCAGGTTCGTTAATTTCATTGATTTTGACTATTCTCTTGATTGATCTTCCTTATTAAAATTACTTCATCTTGATTCTATTCTTCTTTTGATGTTTCTTTTGCCATTTTTGTTTCAAAGAAGAATAAATCCGGTTCTAAGTATACCGTGGTGAACCTAACATCCCTCTTGGTTCGCAACCAAAATCTTCTTCGCAAATCAAGTCTCTCGCTTCCAAAAAACGACTGCGAGTAGTAAGGTATTTTAGAAATATTTACTCCTTTAATAGCAATTTTATTGCCTCTGTTTCTCAATTGATTTATTATTCGCAGGATGATAAGAATGATGATAGATCTCCCAAAAGGTTTCGCCATAATAAACCTGATGCTTCTACTGCTGCTCCTACTGTTTCCTTTTCGGGATTCAAGCATTCTACTTTCCCTACAGTATCTTCACAAGGAAAATCTCCTACTGTAGCGACTTCTTCGCAAGATAAACCCATTTCTTCTTCTCAAGGTAATGTACCATTCCCTACAATATCATCGCAGATAAATCAATCCTCGAATTTTACGTGAATGAAATTCTTCAGGACATGCCTCTTCCCACTTTTACTTTTATCTCGCCCTCACCTATTGATCAGGTTTCTCCAATTGGCAATCTTATAACCATGGGTGACTCAACTTTTCCTTCTTCCTCTACTATTTCTTCTTCCTCAAAATCTATCTCTCTTAGCAAAGAAAATTTGGAAGGGATGGATATAGCTTTTAGAATTTTATCAGATACCATGAATGATGTTAAAAAAGCCTCCACTGATCCTACCAGATCTAGTGTTTACGAGTCTTTGGGTAAGTATTTTGGTTCCGATACGATATCGCGAGTATCCTTGGAACAAGAAATTAAGACTTTGAAGAATAATCTTCATAATACTTTGCTGGATCGCGATAACCTTCGCAAGAAAAATGAAGAATTAAAAGGTATCTCTCCTCCCCCCTTTTTTTTTTTTTTTTTTTTTTTTTTTTTTTTAAAAAAACTTGGTTCGCCTCTCAAGTTTTGCACCAGAAACGTAAGATGGAGATATATCAACTGGAATCTATTGTAGAAGAAACTCGAATGGAAAGAGACGCCTGGATGGAGCAATATAATCGTTTAGATAATCTCCATACATTTTCTATGGATCAAATAAACAATCTTTCTCAAGAAAACATCTGCTTAGTTCAAAATCAAGAATTATTAAGTAATGAAGTGTCGCGTCTCTCATATTCTTTGAATAAATCTAATTTGGAGTTGGAAACCTTATCAGATGAAAATGGAACTTTATCTCAAGAGAAGCGAGCTTTATTGGATAAGGTGGCGATATCCTCGCAACAACTTGATGCTTGTAAAAAAGCATTGAATGAGCAAGAACAGTCTATCTGCCTACTGAAAAATAAACTTGAAGATACTACCACTGAAAGAGATAAGCTTATTCAGAGTAGAATAACTCTAAGTGTTAAAACAAACCAACTCAAGGATGATTATACCAAGTTAAAAGAATCCCATTCTTCCCTTGCGAAGCAAAATACATTATTGATTTCTAACGAAAAGAGTTTGCATTCGCGGTTAAAAGGTCTTGTTGGTGATGGTTTTGATAATGCCATGGAAAACTTGGGGAATAATTGCTTGGCCCTTACTCAATATCTTATCTCGCAGAAGGAAGGTAGTCATAAGATTTGACTGCCTTTTCCATCATTTTTCTTTTCTAATTTTATATACCACTTTCCATCTTATAATTTTAATGTCTTTCTTTACTCTTGCAGAATCTGAGAAAAATCTTCACTCTTCTCTATCTACTTTGGAAGCGGTGCATGCTAAAATTCGTAAGGAAAATGCAACTCTAGTTGCTTCCCTTTCCCAATCTCGCGACCGAGCCAGAAGGAGGTTTAACTACCTTAATCATCTTAAAGATATCCAGAGTAGAAATCAACAGAAAGCACTTCTTCGTCAATTTCATCCCAAAGCAGAAGTTTGCGTGAATGAAATTTTACTTTCTAAATCCCTTGACCCTGTCTCTGTTGAACCTTTGGAAGTTGAAGATGATGAAATACCCAACTCTCCTGATAGTGATTATTATTATGATAGCTGCGAAGATCTCGCTAATAATGAAGTTATCAATAATGATCCAAGCGAAAAAATCTCTGATGAAAACCCTTCAACTGGCGAAGGTGAAGCTGACAAGATTGTTGAAGAATCTTTACCATCTCCTTCAGCTGAGAATATTGATATAGAGAATTAAGTTTCTTTGTGATCTTGTTGAACTTTTCTTTTTGATTGCAAAAGATTAAGTCCGGTGTTGGATGAATTAGTTTCTCTTTCTTTCTTATTATAAGAACTCATTTCGCCACCTTATCAAGCAATTCCTTTATTTTCCATTAAGTCTTTTGTTGTAATCTTTCTCGCGATGAAAAGATCTCGATTGCCTATATTCAAAATGTTTAAAGATCTTTCTTGAATGCTGTTATTGCGACAAGATCGCAGGACGTCTTTACATTTTCATGTAATGACCCATTGGTCTTGCCTTATCATTATTTGTGTGGTCTTATTTTGCCTTCCTAAGTAAAGGTCTTATTTTGCCACCCTCATTGCGACAAGATCGCATGACGTCTTTACATTTTCATGTAATGACCCATTGACTTTGTCTTATCATTTCTTAAGTATTTTTGCCTCTGCAGACATTATATTTGCGACAATATGACAGGTTTAAACGTTCTTGCGACCATAAAATCCCGTGACATTGTCGTCTTTGCGACGAAATCGCAGGACGTTCTTACACTTTCATGTAAAAACCCATTGATCTCGTCTTACCCTTGCGTTAGTATTATTGCCTCTGCAGGACTATTGCACAAATATGACAAGCCTAAATTCTCTTGCGAAAATAAAGCCTCGCGACATTTGCGTCTTTGACACTTATCAGCTCCCTAATGGAGGGTGCCGCCCTTATCTTCTCCCTGGTTGCCCCTTCAAGGAGGCGTACATCGGCCATACAAGACTAGCTCCTCCCATCCGGTCTTAACAGCAAGCAGTTGTTTTCGCAGCCTCTTATCCCTTATACCAATAGGGCTTATGGTTACGAGACTGCACCCTAAGTGGAGTTTTCTTCGGGCTGAGTGCAGCATGTGCCAAGACTTGTCAAGAGTGGTAAGGAAGTTCCATGCTCCCCTCACTCTTGACTCAACCGTGTACCTCGGCGCCTTGGTCATACACTGACTCCTTGGAAGAGACCCTCGGGCGTCCAACCAGGGTATAACCTTATATATATAGTTGGAAATCCAAGGTATCTCCCCCGGATAGGCTTTCATGGGCCCCAAATCTCCATGACTCGGGTTCCAGGAGCGGTGTAACCTTTTCCCTGAGTCATGTCAAGAGATACCCCCTTATATGACGCACTTTAGGTCTTACATTTGCCTCTTGCGAAATATCATTCGCGAACTAAGGTGTACGCCATAAAGGTTCGTCCCATTCACTCATTCATTCATATTTGTTAATTCATTCAAGCATTCATTCTGTTTGCGAAGCTATCGCACAATCTTGCTTTATTTCCTTTGATCTCGCGATCTATCTGTTGCAAAAACATTATATCACAGATTCATTCCATTTCTCCCATCTTCTATGGGTAATATTTCTTAAGATATAACCTATTCCATGGCCTATTTAGTTTTTGCCCCAACTTCTATAACAAATGTTTCTTTTCCCTTTGCCGGTGGTGGTGGTAAATGTTGAACTTTCTCTTCTTCTTTTAAAAAGTGATTCAACTTTCCTTGATCAATCATTCTTAGGATAATTCTCTTGATGTTTTTGCAGTCATTCGTTAGGTGCCCATGAAAGCGGTGGTAAGAACAGAACTCGTGACTTCTATCTCCAGGTGGTGGTTCACTTCCCATGTTCCATGGTGCAGGTATGTTTTCCATCAAAAATATTGCTTCCCATATTTTTTCCACACTGGCATTCAATGGCGGCATTTTAATTTCCTCCCACACTACTCTGTGACTTCGCTGCCGTCCATGATAGTTATTATTCTGCCTTCGACCTCCGTAAGTCTCCTGCGGATGGTCGAGCCTTTGGATCTTATTATTCCCACCTCGATTGTAGTAGTTCCTTTCTTTCTCAAATTCCTCCTGATCTCGACTTCCCATGGCTACTAACTTTGGTTCTATATCAACTTCCTTTCTTTCTTGTTGACCTTGCGATGTGCTCGCCACTGTGTGTACAAGTTGAGGTAATAAACTTCCATTCGCAACACTAGAATTTGTGTTCGCCACTGGGTAAGATTCCATCTCGTTCTACCTTTCTTCTAAAGCAATATATTCTTCCTGGAGCTCTCGTAATTCAGTCATTGTAATCGTATTCTTGATTCTAAAAACCTGAACATACAATAGATTGGTTGCGAACATAGCATTTATGAATGACAAGTATGAGAGGTATCTTTCATCTACCCTTCCTGGCCATCTCACCGCACATTGTCTTCCATCCGACGGTTAGATGTCTCAAACTTTCACCAACTCTTTGTTTCAACCCGAATACATCTTCAATACCCGGTCGCGAGGAGTTGTTACTTATATACGCCCCTAAAAATATAGCTTGCAAATGATTAAACGACGTGATAGTATTTCTTGGTAAACCCTCAAACCACTTCAACGCTTCTCCAAATCAAACTTGATGCAAAGTATTTACACAATATGGCATCGTGATTCTCCCATTGTAACATACATCTTACATACGCTTTGATGTGTTGTATTGCACAAGTTGTCCCATCAAAAATGCTTTGGTTAATCTTTGGTAAGTTACATTTTGGGGGTATCCCTCCTAACTGCACCTCCAATGTAAAGGGATTCTTCGCAGCTTCTGCGATGGCTTCGTCTAACTGTCTTCTTCCTCCTTCTCTTCTACTGTTCAATATTCCTCTCATCTCTGCCAATTCTCTCAAAATTTGTTCGTTTGCCTTAGAATTTGAATCTATTGGTCTTTTTAATTCCACCTCTCTTCTTCTGCGCTCATTTCTACTTATATTTTCTGGCTCATCACTTTCTTCTCTCCTTTCTCTGCGACTTTCTCCCTCATCTCTTTCGCGAATTTGTACACCATTATATCTATCAATCTCTCTTCTCGGTTGTCTATCGACTCTCCTTTGCACTCTTTCATATTCTTCATTGATATTTTCCTTATTGCGATTTTGCTCGCGCCTTATTTCTCGGTTGTCATGATTATTCTGCCGAATTGCCTCTTCAAATTCACGTTCTTCTATTTACGCCCAATCTTTCCCTTTCACAAGCTAAACGTGCTTGCTCAACATAGTGTTTTTCAATGTCATTTTCGATCTCCTTTTGTTTCCTTCGTGCCTCTCTTCCATGCAATATTCTTCTTCCTTCTATCCGATTTTCTTCATCAGTCGGATTATTCTGCTCTTGAGGTTGCCTATCTCCTTGATTTCCATCATTTTGGCCATTTTGTATAGTCTCAGGTCGTGGAACATAACGATCTCCTTCTATTTCTCTTCTCTCGCGACATCCTTCACCAAGATTTGGTTCTCTTTCCAAATTTTCTTCATTAATAGTTTCTACCGGTAATGTTCTCCTCCTATCTTCTCTGACCGAACTTGATCTTGATCTGTTACTACTTCTCGATCTTCTATTTTGCAATCTCAGATTTTCCATTCTCAACTCATGATTTTGCCTTGTTAAATTTGCACGTTCCTCTCGCTTCTAACCGCCTTTCTTCATACATTGTTTGTCTCAATGTTTCTAATGCCGCGACTTCTTCATTTCCATGAATTGTTTCTCCCATCTATTCTCGATTTCTATCTCCTCGTCCATTATTTATCTATTGTTGCTCTTCCTCTCTTTCCTCCATAGAATCTGATCTCCATGTGTGTACACTTACTTTATCATAATCCATAGTTGTGTTTGCAGTCGGTTGAATTGGCGATTGAATTTGATTTTCTTCATCATTTCTTATGTTCATCCTTGATGATTCTCCCCTTTCATTTCTCCTTTCACCAGCAAGTCTCCCGCTTCTTCTCACAATTGTTGGTCCTTCTGGTACATTTCTCCTTCTAGCCATTTCTTTCTTTTGGTAAACTGTTAAAAATTGTATCAAATTTCTCTTTTCTTACTCCAAATTCTCCCTGTTTCTAGCGCATATGTAGTTGCAGGAAAACCTACACTACACCCCTCACTCGAATTTGCTTAATCAATCCATTTGAAGATGAATAATAATGTGTTTTATTAATTGTTTTCTTGAAAGGTTTACAAAGAAATGTAGAACAGCTAAAAGAAATTACAATCACTCTTGATTTTGTCTCTCCTAATGACTTGCTTAACAATTCAAAAAGATCTCTCCCACAACAGACTGACTCGACCCTTTATATAGGGTATTACATAGTGGATGACAGCTAAGCTGTCCTTTATTTTCGGAAACGACTCGCGAATCCTCGCGAATGTGTAACTGCTTGTCTTCGCGACACTCCTAAATCTCGCCAAGTCTTCACACTTTCTTCATGTTCTGACTATCGTCATCTATTACGTCATTTATTTACCTCCATGCGACTCCTTCGCGACGCAGTCGTTTATTAATCTCGCGAAGTATTGGTGTTGCGATATTCTGATCCTACACTATCCTAGCATGGGAACTCAATTCTGATAGCAACTATGCAAGACGTTATGAGTGGTAGCTTCACCGCATTAGTATTTTACCAAGTGGTTGAATCTGACGTTTCTCCGAATCGAACATTGAGACATTCATTACTGAGATGATGTCCAAACATTGCAAAGAACACTTTGGGCATTTCTCCATAGCCTTGCAGGAGTGTCCATGTGTCCCACAAAGTCAAAAACTCTGTGTCCGCACAAGTGTTGAATCCCACTACCACAACGAAAGGAATGCTGAATCAACAGAAGATACTCGATCAAACCTAAGATGTTCGATGCTTAAAGGATATGACGCTTCAATGCTCAAGCATCTATGAAGCCTTCAAATTGTACTCCCAATCAAAGAGTACACCTTCGATAATGATATCTATGGATTCAGCACAAATATCTCGACAATGATTCAACACCAAGACGATCAAAGTGTAACTGAACTACAATCGATAAGTCTTCATTATCCCATGATAAGACTTCTGAAGCAAATGAAACGTCATTCATCCATGGATGACACAAATTCCTTCAACATACTCTGGGGACTTGATCTTATTGGAATTTGCAACCTGATGTGATTCCATGAAGCTTCATCGACGTGACTTCTCTACATTACAAATCACTGCACGACTGAGGAACTTCCTCTCTTCACCACAATGAAGACCGGTGCTGCCATCTTCCACAACAACGTCGATTCACTGATGAAGCCAGTTCACAGTAAAGTCATATTGTTCAAGATAATTCTGGATGATCAGTACACCTTCACCTTGGGAATGCTCAACCCACCAACTAGTTTGTGAATGTAAAAGCTCACTGAATGGAGGAGCAAAGATTATGTTGATAATCATGGTTCTAGTCTTTTCGGTCTCTCGGGCAACTTCAACCACGGTATTAGCATCAACAATAATCTCTAGAGGAACACCATACATGATCTCAGCATCAACAAGGATCTCCGGAGCGTAATCATTCGTGATCTCAGCATCAACAACGGTCTCAAGAACAACATCCTCATGACAGGGCTTCATCAACTAACCATTCTCTGAAGTGTTACACATGAAGCAGACTTCTCCAAGAACTAATGATTCATATCAAGATGTGCAGACATGATGACATGTTCATATGAAAGTATTCCCGAAGCTTGCACGACTGGCGGACACAATCCAAAGTCTTCTGTAATATGTTCTCATCGCCTTTACAAATGAGATACGACACACTTCAGGCCATGGGTTTACAAAAACGTATTAATGCGTGAGGAATGGGACAATACTTCATCAACAAAAGATGTTCGCTTATGTCTCTTCTACAACATACCAAAAGGGCGCATCAATCGGACATACGAGCTGAAAGATATGGCCTTTATCGTCAAGTCTACAAAATCTGAAAAATTTGTATGGGATTACAAATTACAAATGTACGCGCTACGTTTGCTGACCCCTATAACTCCAAATTGAGTGATTCTTTTCTCATGTGATAACTCAGTCTCTTAGCTTCAAAAGTTGGGGTCAAGCATCTAATTCCGACGTCGTATGAGGTTCCTACAGCTTCCCGAGCATACAACATGCAAGCAGCAATTCTTAGACGAGATTCATAACTTCCACAGTCGATCGGTGTCTACTAGGTCTTTCCACTAAGTCCTTCATCAAGGTACCTCCAACTTTGACCACCTCGGTCTTTACATCAAATTTTCTATCCGGGTCCTCTATTTTGGTCTTGCCAGAAGAAGGGAAAACGAAAGAGAGAGATTTAACAAAATACCGGGGACTGACGGTCCATTGATCATGACGACCAATTTCACAATCCAACACTCGTGGTACCGGGCTCTCCAGTGCTAATCAATTATCTTAAAATTAATGCTACCACCGGGACATGCCACCATGGTCATTACATCATCCCCTCTTGAGAACAACCTCAATTATGGTCCCGTGATCAGGGTTTCAGAAGTGATGTTTCTACGACTGATAGAAACAAGATGGCACTGCAAGCACCATACTCATGTATCAATCAAGAGGTCCTGATCTCAAATGAATAAATGACATTAAAATCCTTCACCAACCGTTCAAGACACAAGCGAATGGTCTAAAAACACAACATGAGTGTTTTACAACAAGCTCGTCTGAGATGATTTTACATTATCCTGTGCAAACCGACGAGCTGGGAGCAATTGGTGAAGAATTTAGGTACGGGTCATATACCATTCTCTTCGTATGGATGTCCTCTACAACATATCCAAAATTCAAAGCAATTGAAGAAACAAGCAAGGAGATGTGGCCGAAACATTGGATAACATACAATCTGAAAAAGTTCTGAAAGTCTCCTGGAAGTTTACTGTTTCGCCTTTTTCATGCCCTAAACATGCTCAAAACTCAAAAATCTTCGTTTCTAAAGCTTGGAAATTTTCTGGGCTTGAATATACATATGCAGATCGCGAAAATCCGACTTCGAACGAAGATTTTACAGTGGTTTTGCTAAAAGGCTGAAGTCTGAAATTTTCTGGTGACGTATTTCAGCAAAATTACTCGTATACTCACATGGATTCTCATTCATTCATTCACAAATCAGCAATTTCATACTTCTATGAAGATATTATAGGAGATATACTTACTAGGGGAGTCTCTAAATCATTGAAGGCTCGGCAATGCTGGAATCTCCATTGGCAACGCCGCTATCTCCATTCGGTTCGGGATTTCGGGAATTCTCCATATTCTCATATCCCAAAGAAGAGCACGTTTCATCAACATGCTGCTTATCTAAAATGATTTCTTCCTGGATTCATCAACAACAATTATTATTATTTCATTCAAGGAGATGCCACGATCACCTTTACGAAAAAGATACTTACATCGACTTCTTCATCAATGCTGGATTCATGAATTGTTTGCCCGGGAACAAGTTGAAGACCGTCAATCGATGGAGCAAAAGTCTGAAAATAAATAACAAACCTTGGTCTCGTGATCCTAATTGCACGGGCAAAGTCATGACACAAGGAGCGCTAACAACTCACCAAAGAAACGGCTGGGGATTGCATGTCATTTGCTAACATCCTGTAGTCCTTACTTCTGGGTTCTTCGCTCCCGTAGACTTTCTTCCATTTCCGTGGAGTCTACATTGATCCGGGATCTCACTACACGATCATCCTATGGTAAAGCTAATGAAATAACCAGGAGTACAACTCAGTATGAAGGATCTCTCACCATCACTCAGAGGTCCCAGAAGTACCATTTCTTAAAGTTTCGTCCGTAGAGATGTTATCTCTGGAAACACCATCTTTCGTCAGCATGGGAGTCAGTCATTCTTACAAAGTGGTTACTTCAGCACATCGTTCATGCAAAGTGCAGGATTCGACAGAACAATGAATCATGGAATAAAGGTGCTCACAACAGCGTCTACAAAATGGTAACCATCCAACTCTTACCTATTTACAATTTCACTAGCTGTAGTGATTACAATCTCGAGAATTTGTTCGCTCCTTCAAACCTGCAAAGATGAACAAAATTTGTTATTCAAAACCATAACGTGATTTTCATAAAACTGTGAACAATTCACGAAATTTCCATCATGTGAGCAATTCACATTATTTTTCACCGTGTGAGCGACTCCCAACTGAGTGAACACTCATTGATTTTGTGCATACACTATCAGATCACAAAATCCATACAAACCGTATTTTATCAAAAATTGCTTACTTCTAGCAATTACTGAAAATCAAAATTTTAATTTCACATAAATTTCCACCAAGTGAACATTCATTGATTTTCGTGCATACCCTCTTAAAATCACGAAATTCACGAAAACATTATAATTTGTTAAAGACTCAGTTGAAGGTTATTATACTCATCTCGTTTTAAGGTATTGCTGGCCATAGCAGTGGGAAAATGTTAGCTCATTCTTCATGTAGTTGTAGGAGCAGAATATCGCGACATCAATACTTTGCGAGAGTAGTAAACAACTACATTGCGAAGGCGTCGCAGGTAAGAAATATAAATGACGCAATAGATGACGAAAACCATAACGTGAGAAAAGTGTGAAGACTTGGTAAGATTTAGGAGTGTCGCAAGGAAAAACGTTTATAACACTCGCGACACTTCGCGAGTTATTCCCGAAAATAAAGGACGGCTTAGTCATTATCCATCCACCGTGTATTACCCTATATAAAGGGTTGAATTAGTCTGTTGTAGGGGGGTTCTTTTTTGAATTGTTAAGCAAGTCATGAGGAGAGAGAAAATCTAGAGTGATTGTAATTTCTTTAGATCTGATATATCTATCCTTGTAAACATTCCGAGAAGATTATCAATGAAAGTATATAATTAATCACCTTCAAATGTGTTAATTGAGAAAATTCTAGTGAGGGGTGTAGTGTGGGATTTCCTGCAACTACATATGCGCTAGAAACAGGGACCTAATGTTGTTGGTTCAAGAAAGTTTAGAAAAATTGACTACTGTTGGTGACGAATTCAATTGGATCTATAAACTTTAAGGAGAAAACACCGTCAACAATTCCAAGACATGAAAAGAGGAAGAGAAAAAAAAAATATAGGTTGCTGTGATGAAATTCAAGGAAGAAAGCTAATTTTTTAATGGAAGATTTCATATTCAGGAGAAAAAGAAAAAGGCAAATTGTTGAAGGAAATAAAGGAAGAATGAAGAAAAGGATAAGAACAAAACGCCGTGATTTTTATCACAAAAACGAAACTCGCACGAGATGGTTTGAGTTGGAGTGAAGAAACTTGATGTCGCAAGATCAAATCTCGCCACAGTCATATTTTTTCACATTTTTTCTACAGCCTAGAGAGGAGAAAAGAATAAGAGGTGGTTACATGCGAATCTTCGCAAATGAAACCGGAACAGATGGTCGTGGATTAGGAGTATGGGTTAGAGCTCGCGTGATCAATTGTCGCAAAGCACAATATTTTTCACACTTTTTTGGAACTAGCTGAAAAGAAAGGAAGAATAATAGAGTGGCAATATGGTCTTCTACCGCAAAAGCAGAGAATGCCACACGTATGGTTGTGCGCGAGGTATACTAGGTGGATGTCGCGAGTTCAACCCTCACATCACTCATATTTTCCATATATTTTTTCCGAACGGTAAAGGGTGGATGAACTCAAGTACAAAGATTATGTGTTTCTTTCACAAACAAAGCAGCTAGCACAATTGGTCACTGGCGAAGAGTATAAACATAAGGTCGCGGGTTCGAGTCTTCCCCTTCGCATAGAATTTTTGTCAATTTTTTCCTTGAGTATCAAAGGGTGAATATAAGTCATGTATTAGCATTCTGCGATCCTTTCGCACAAGAGGGATAGCACAATTGGTCACGACCGAACATGAGGAGCTTAAGGTCGCGGGTTCGAATCCCACCTTCTGCATATTTTTTGAACTTATAAGAGCGAAGAAATGGAGTAAAGTTATAGTATTGTATGTTTCTTTCGCAAGCAGCAAATAGCCCAGATGGTCAGCAGTGAAGAGAAGGAGTTTGATGTCTAGTGTTCGAATCTCCCCATTCACAAAGATTTTTTGCACTTCGCAAATGTTTACCTTGCGAACGTTCGCAGCATGGACACTTCGCAGATGTTCGTTTACTTCATGCAAATGTTTACTTCGCACAGTCTTTGAAAATCTCGCAAGGATATCTCGCAAGAAGAAAGTAGGTGATTATTTCGCAGGAACACTTCGCAGAGGCAGGGCTAGCACAGTTGGTCAGGAAGCATGAATGCAAGCAGAAGGTCGCAGGATCAATTCTTGCTTCTCGCACATTTATTTTTGTTATGCGAAATTTCGCAAGGACTTTGCTTATTTCTCAAAGAAGAAAGTTGATGACTATCTCGCAAATTAATTTCGCAAGAGAGGGTTAGAACAGTTGGTATGGTGCGAGAATATGCAAGAGGCAGATCAAGGGTTCAAATCTCATTTCTCCTATTTCTTTTTCTCATGAGATAATTATATTTTGTGCGACATTTATACATTTCAAGGATGCTAGATTCGCAAGCCAATCATATACTTCGCAAGAGACAACAGCAGCAACAAACCACAAAAGCTAAGTACCACTTTCCTTAAACATTTTACTTTTACAGAAAATAAAAGATTTTTGATTTGATTTACAAAAGGCGAGGTAATCGCAGAATTACAGAAATTTCCACAATTACAAAAGAAACCGAGAAAAATCTCGCACAGATCGATTTATATATTTCTCTTGAAGATTTGCTTTGTCTAAAATGATATGATATTCAACATGGAGAGTAGTAGCGGGCGAACCTTTATGGCGTACACCCTAGTTCGCGAATTTACCCTATGATTTCGCAAGAGGCAATGTACCTAAAGTGCGTCATATAAGGGGGTACCTATTAGGATCATTTCCATGAAAGATATTTGTCAAATGAGACGAAACAAGTCATACAAAGGAAATCAAAACAAAGAAAAATGATTTGAACTTGAAATTAAATAAATATCTTTGATAAAAGAAATGTGGAGTACTAATCTAAATTTTTATTTGCATTACAGCATAGCATGAGGCAAAGAACATGGAGCGAGAGTTTCGCATGATGGATTCGCAATACTTCTTATATTTAGAGGATTAAGTACTTCTTATACTTCTCAAAGGATACTTCATATTTCTTATATATTTAGAGGATTAAGTACTTCTTATACTTCTTCAAAGATACTTCATACTTCGCATACTTCAAGAGATGATACTTCTTATTTATTTCGCAAAGCTTCGGAACTTCGCAAAAGAATAGAGGCAAGTACGTACTTTTCAAGTCCAGTATTCTTTCGCTCGTTCCTTCATCAACAAAGATCAAAGACTACTACAACAACAGATTTTTTCTTAAAGATCGCTCTTCAAGCAATATTCAAGAAAAAAGAGGAAAGATGTAGGTTCCAAATATCGCAACAACAACACACTTGCGGAATCTTCATTAACAACGTCGCGAAGCCGTCGCAAAGTGATTTCAGAAATGACATAACAAATGAAGATAACGTAAACATGAAGACAGTGCGAAGATCTTGCGAAAACTAAAGTGTCTGCGAGATTTAACATTTATACTCTTGCGAGGATGTCGCAAGGTAAATCCAAAATTAAGGGAAATATTAGTTGTACATGAGCTGTCATCCACTATGTAAATACTATATAAAGAGGAGAGCAGGAGAGAGAAAGGAGGACACACATTTTTTGAGGGAACACATTTTAGGAGAGAGATATTTTTGGAGAGATTTATTTTCTTTATCATCTTCTTCCCCTAAAATTAGATCTAGAGCTCTACAAATATCCATTAATGGAGATTGTAAATCTAATTCTTATGTAACCTCAAAAA
This sequence comes from Papaver armeniacum, assembly GCA_023531295.1. Lineage (NCBI taxonomy): Eukaryota > Viridiplantae > Streptophyta > Magnoliopsida > Ranunculales > Papaveraceae > Papaver > Papaver armeniacum. The sequence continues at coordinate 36,159 of JAJJWW010014217.1, read as the reverse complement.
TCATAGTGAAGAACCATGGATGTAGATCACATTGATCGAACCATGTAAAAAATCCTTGTGTCAATTTATATTTCTAGCACTTATATTTGAAATTTAGGTGATTAATAAGATTTAGATCTACAAAATATTATGAGGGGTGTAGTGTGGGATTTCCTGCAACTACATATGCGCTAGAAATAGGGACTGAGTACAAGATCAACCTTGTGAATTGGAAGAATCAAGTGTAACAAGAAAGAAATTTCGGAAAATTCTCAACAATTTACTAAAATTGAGAAATGGCTAGAAGGAAGAATGCATCAGAACAACCAACGATTGTAAGGAGAAGTGGGAGATTAGTTGGAGAAAGGAGAAATGAAGTAGGTGAACCATCAAGAATAAATGCAAGAGATGGAGAAGAAGGTCAAATTCAATCACCAATTCAACCACCAGTTCAACCAGTACTGAATAGAGTAATAGATTATGATAGAGTGAGCGTGCATACATGGAGATCGGATTCTATGGAAGAGAGAGAAGAAGTGCAACAACTGATGAATAATGGACAAGAGGAGAGAAATCGAGAAGAAATGGGAGAAACAGCTCATAGAAATGAAGAAATTGTAGCATTAGAAACGTTGAGACAAACAATACATGAAGAAAGACGTCTAGAAGCAGAAGAACGCGCAAATTTAACGAGGCAAAACCACGAATTAAGGATGGAAAATAGGAGGCTGCAAAATAGGAGATCGAGAAATAATATCAGATCAAGAATCTTCGCAGAAACACTACCTGCAGAAAATGTTAATGAAGAAAATTTGGAAAGGGAATTAAGTTCCGGCGAAGGAGGTCGTGAAGGAAGAGAAGTGGTAGAAGATCGTTATATTCCACGTCCTGAAGATCTACAAAATGGTCAAAATGACGGAAATCAAGAAAATAGGCAACGTCAAGGGCAGAATGATCCAATTAATGAAGAAAATCAGGAAGAAGGAAGAAGAATATTGCTTGGGAGAGAAACATGAAGGAAACAAAAGGAAATTGAAGATGACATTGAAAAACATTATATTGAACAAGCACGTTTATCTCGCGAGAGGGAAAGATTGAGAGCAGAAATGGAAGAACAGGAATTGGAGGAAGCAGTTCGGCAGAACAATCATGACAATCGAGAAAGAAGGCGCGAGCAAAATCGCAACAATGGAAATATTAACGAAGAATATGAAAGAGTACAAAGGAGAATTGGTAGACAACCAAGAATAGAAAATGATAGATACAATGGTGTGCACATTCGCGAACGAGATGAAGGAGAAAGTCGCATGGAAAGAAGAGAAGAGAATGTTGAACAAGAAAACCAAGATAGGCGTGAACGCAGAAGGAGAGAAACAGAGCTAAAAAGACCAATGAATCCGAACACTGAGGTAAATGAACAAATTTTAAGGGAATTGGCGGAGATGAGAGGAATGTTGAATAGTAGAGGAGGTGGAGGAAGAAGACAATTGGATGAGGCAATCGAGGAAGCTGCAAAAAACCCCTTTACTTTAGAGGTGCAGTTAGGTTGGATAACCCCAAAATGCAATTTACCTGCGTTAACCAGCATTTTTGATGGAACAACTTGCGCAATACAACACATCAAAGCGTATGTAAGATGTATGTTACAATGGGAAAGTCATGACGCTATATTGTGCAAATATTTCGCATCAAGTTTAACAGGAGAAGCACTGAAGTGGTTTGAAGGTTTACCAAGAAACACCATCACGTCATTCAACCATCTACAAGCTATATTCTTAGGGGCCTACATAAGTAACAACTCCTCGCGACCAGGAATTGAAGATGTATTTGGGCTAAAATAAAGGGTTGGCGAAAGTTTAATACACCTAACTGTGAGATGGAAGACGATGTGTAGCGAGATGGCTGGAAGAGTAGATGAAATATATCTCATTTTATCATTTATAAACGCTATGTTCGCAACCAATCTGCTATATATTCAAATTCTTAGAGTCAAGAATACAATCACGATGACGGAGCTGCGAGAATTGCAAGAGGAATACATTGCTTTGGAAGAAAGGCAAAATAAGGTGGAGTCGTACCCAATTGCGAATACAAGTTCAAATGCTGCGAATGCGAGTTTGCTACCCGTGTTAATACACACAGCTTACGAGTACCTCGCAAGGGCAACAAGAGAGAGTGGTAGATGGTGGACAGCCAAAGTTAGTTGCCATGGGAAGCCGAGATCAAGAAGAGTTTGAAAGAGAAAGAAATTACTACAACCGTGGCGGCAATAACAAAATTCAAAGACTTGATCACTCGCAAGAAACTTATGGAAGTCAAAAACAGAATTATCATGGAGGTCAGGGACGTCATAGGGTAGTATGGGAAGAAATCAAGATGCCACCACTGAATACTAGTGTGGAAAAAATCTGGGAAGCTATACTCCTGATGGAAAATATACCTGCACCATGGAACATGGGGAATGAACCACCACCAAGTGATAGAAGTCACGAATTCTGCTCTTACCACCGTTTTCATGGACATCTGACAAATGATTGCAAAAACATAAAAAGAATCATCCTTAGAATGATTGATCAAGGGAAGCTGAATCACTTTCTAAAAAGTGAAGAGAAAGTTCAACAATTGCCGCCACCACCATCAAAGGGGAAAGAAACATTCATAATAGAAGTTGGATCGAAAGCTAAAAATTTGTTTTGAATGGTGCAGAGGCAGAGAGTAGCAGGAGCAAAAAGTGTAAGAAGTGAATAATCATCAAAAAGCAATAACAAAAGATCGTTCAGAGTAAGAGGAAGAAACAATAATTGAAGAAGAAATATGCGAGGATCTCGCCATTAAGAATGTATGACAATTTAATCAAAAAAAAAAAAAAAAAAAAATGATGATTAAACAATGTAAGATTGTGTGATAGTTTCGCAAACAAAATGAATGATTGAATGAATTAACAAAAATGAAAGAGGGTGTGAATGGGATGAACCTTTATGGCGTACACCTTAGTTCGCGAATAATATTTCGCAAGAGGCAAATGTAAGACCTAAAGTGCGTCATATAAGGGGGTATCTCTTGACATGGCTCAGGGGAAAGGTTACACCGCTCCTGGAACCTGAGTCATGGAGATTTGGGGTCCATGAAAGCCTATCCGGGGGGGATACCTTGGATTTCCAACTATATATATAAGGTTATACCCTGGTTGGACGCCCGAGGGTCTCTTCCAAGGAGTCAGTGTATGCTCAAGGCGCCGGGGTACACGGTTGAGCCAAGAGTGCCTGGGGCATTTGAAGTGTCTCGGCCATTCTTGGCAAGTCTTGGTATATGCTTTCACTCGGCCCAAGAAAACTCCACTTAGGGTGCAGTCTCGTAACCATAAGCCATATAGGTATAAGGGATAAGAGGCTGCGAAAACAACTGGTTGTTGTTAAGACCGGATGGGAGAAGCTAGTCTTGTATGGCCGATGTACGCCTCCTTGAAGGGGCAACCAGGGAGAAGATAAGGGCGGCACCCTCCATTAGGGAGCTGATAAGTGTCAAAAGACGCAAATGTCATGAGACTTTGTTTTCGCAAGGAAATTTAGGCTTGTCATATTTGTGCAATGATCCTGTAGAGGCAATAATCCGACGCAAGGATAAGGCGAGATCAATGGGTTTTTGCATGAAAATGCAAAAACGTCCCGCGATTTCGTCGCAAAGACGGCAATGTCATGGGATTTTACACTCGCAAGAGTATTTAGGCTGTCATATTGTCGCAGAAAAATATCCCGCAGAGGCAAAAATACTTAACAAATGATAAGACAAGGTCAATGGGTCATTACATGAAAATGTAAAGACGTCCTGCGATTTTGTCGCAACGAGGGGTGGCGAAATAAGACCTTTAATTAGGAAGGCAAAATAAGACCACACAAAAATGTTAAGGCAAGATCAATGGAATTCTTCATTTGCGAAGACATCCTGCGATCTTGTCGCAAGGATGAACTTCAACATAATTAAAGATATAGACATACATAAAATTAAGGAAGCGAGTAAGCTTGGGAAAACGATTATGTTCCATCATAGAGTTACAAATAATAAAGGATGAAGTCGAGGTTTCATTACTCGGATATAATTGGTCAAATCACTCATTTGAAAATGAATAACGAGAGGCAAGTATGGGAATGAATAGGATAAAATCTTGTTATTCATTTCCACATGATGGATTTATGTATTCATAATGATGGTCACTGAATTATAAAGAAGAATTGCTTGACGAATACGCGCAAGTAAAGAAAACGAAGACTGAATTCATATTTGACAATCCAAGAAGATTGAAAGAGTATATATATTACAAGAAGCGAAAGAAGAAAAAGAAGTTATTTCTTTGAGGATTCTTCTTCTTGGTCGATTCTTCGCCCATCATTCTTTTCGCTTAATCTTCTTCTTCGCTAGCTTTACTATCAGAGACATCCGAGAAAGGCGTATCCTCGGGAATAACATCGCGAAGACAAGAATATGAACTAAGAGGAATGCGGTGATCATTGCAAACCATTTCAATAGTTTGATTTCTAAAACGAACAACATTATTGTTGAAATTCGTCACTATAGCTTGCAGCTGTTTCTTCAACTTAGAATACTTGTTATTGCGAAGAGAAAGGCCTTCATGAGTTCCCCTTTTTCGGACTCAAGTTCTTCAATCCTTGTTTGAAATCTCTTCTCGATTCTCGCAAAATATATTATAATGAATTAACAACACTATAACAAGATTACTACAGAGGTAAAGAGCAAAAAAGTATAATAAACAACCTTCTCTCAGGATATCATATCTTTAACTAAGGCAGTATGCTCGGTATGAAGACTAACATCAACATCTAAATTATTCCTGGCATTATCTAGAACCTTCACAGCCCAAGCGAACTCATCACCATTATTTATAACAAGAAGCGAACGAACTTGCTCTTCTCGCTCCATAAGTATGGCATTCTGACGAAGGGATTCATCTCGTTCAATTTGTACTTCGAGAAGAGATTTTTGAAATGTTGCTAATGCCTGTGCACCCTTATTAGCAGTACGGTCTTTCTCATCTATAAGGCCACTAATTTTCTTCCTTTGAAGCTCGATTTTTCTATGGGAATCAAGATACATTTGTTTAAATCGGTTGGCTAAACCTAAACTAGCTCTATGCTCAATCTCTAAGAGGCGACATTTGGTTCGAAGTTCATTTAATGAAAGGGAATCAATTTTGTTTGATGAGTTACTTAAAGACTCGTTGAGATGGGTGAGAAGAACATCATTATCCATAGGCTCGGGAAATGAATGGAGAAGAATGGCTTCTTCAGAGAGATTATATATGTCTGCGAAAATAATAAATCAGGCAAAGAATAGAAGCTGACAAAGTAAAAACGACTTGAAGAGTAAAAGTTTTATACCATAAAGTTCTTTGGTTTGCGCTTTGAAGAGTAGACATCTTAGTCTTCTCGAGAAGCGATCGATTTCCAATTGTTGAATTCTTTTATCTTTCTTGCGAGACATCGCAACCTCGGTTTCTAGTTCTCGGATCTTCTCTTTAAGTTGGAGATTTTTCTTTTCAAGGTTGTCGCGTCTTTTCTCGAGATCTGAGGCAACAACAAAGGAAGCTCTCCCAGACTATAAAGGAAAATAAAGAAATTGTTAAGATAAAGCTTATAATAGAAGTTAAAGAGAAACAAAGGAATATGAATATACCAAAGCATTGAGAGCATTCAAGTGGCTGGAAGTCAATATTCGGGAAACTCCGCGAAAAGATTCATTATCCTCTAATAGCGGGGCATCGCAAATATTCGCGAGAGCTTTGCAAGTTGCAGTTAAATGATCATCGCCTAATCCTTGCATAGAATCGGAGAAGATACCAGATAACTGCGCCATAGCAGAGGTGACTGAATGATTTTCCTTCGCAGAAGGAGTACTAATCTCATTATCATCTTCGTCAGTGTTCTCGCTGGTTTGGGAATTAGAATGAGAAGGAGATTGGAGTTTCCGTTTTTTAGAAGATGGACCAGAAGATTTATTCTTGTGAGAAATGATTTTACCCTTGCCTTTAACCTTAGCAGCTTCAGCTTCTTCAACATCAACCTTCGCACACGTATGAAGATAAGAAACAGAGGCAACAATATTGTTTAAAATAACAAAAGAAAATGTTTCTTACTTCATCCGTGAGTGATCGGAGTATCGCCAGGGTACTCGCCTTTGGATCTTCCTTATACTTCTTTCTCATTCTGGCAATCTAAAATTTTTTCGAAAAGTTTAATAAGTAAAAAAGGAAGAAAATGACGCAAAGCGAAATTGAAAAAAGGAAATATACCTCTTTTGCCTTCTCAGACCACTTAAACTCCCAAGGATGGTAATTCGCGAGGTGTGCAGGAAGAACATGTGAACCTGCGATGTAAGGTCCACTCAAAAATAAAGGAACAACCCACCATTTCTCATCCTTGGAATGACGAGGAGTACTATTATTGCCCGAATGCCAATCAATATCTTGCATGAGAAGTTTATCAGCATCCACATTATCTTTTTTTCTTCAGTCGAGCGCCCCAGCGAGATTTATCATTTCTCATATTTATTACTGCATAATTCGCAAAGAAACTTTCTACAATATACTTCTCAGCAATTATCTCCAAATTTACAAATTTAGGATCTCTAACAGTAGCAGGATATAAAGATCCTTTACCAGCGCCACGATTTGTGAATTCAAGCATTAAACGGATGCAGTCGCCACTCAACTGATAAACAGCTCGCGAGAACTTTTCGTGAGCAAGGATTTCGTAGAATAATGGAATCTCGGGATTATATAGAGGAATGGGAAGTCCTGCGAGGAGTTGACCTAGCGAGACTATGATTTTATGATCATCACATTGATGATCGAAAACAATTTTGCGAAAGTATAGATGAAGATTCTTGATCAGGAATGGTTGATAAAGTGAAACCCTTTTCTTGTAACTTCTTTTGAACATCATTGAAAAGAGGTGTGTATGTACGGCCAAGCGAAGCCATTGTTAAAATATGGGAATGAAGGGGGAAGCAAAAATCAAGAAAAGAAAAAAAGGATTTACAGTAGCAGAAACACAAATTACAGAGGAAAGAAGCTGAAGGAAAGTTGCAGAAAGAAAATAAAAGAGAAAAAGGGAAAGGCGAGAAAACTATATATAGAGAAGAGAATCCTCGAGAAGACAAATGCATTTAATGCGAGATGGGACGTGAATGGTCAAGAATAAACGGTTGAAAGAGACGTGTCAAGAAAAGAGTGGAAGAAGAAACACCTGTAATAAATTACGTACATAAATAAAACGAGTAAAAATGAACAATCGCGAGATAAATATGAGCAGTTGCGGCACTTTAAAATATTGGTTCTCATGACATTCTCTTCTTCGCAGAGAAAACATGAGAAGAGGCAAGATGTAGGAGCAGAATATCGCGACATCAATACTTTGCGAGAGTAGTAAACAACTACATTGTGAAGGCGTCGCAGGTAAGAAATATAAATGACGCAATAGATGACGAAAACCATAACGTGAGAAAAGTGTGAAAACTTGGTAAGATTTAGGAGTGTCGCAAGGAAAAACGTTTATAACACTCGCGACACTTCGCGAGTTATTCCCGAAAATAAAGGACAACTTAGCTGTCATCCACTGTGTATTACCCTATATAAAGGGTTGAATTAGTCTGTTGTAGGGGGGTTCTTTTTTGAATTGTTAAGCAAGTCATGAGGAGAGAGAAAATCTAGAGTGATTGTAATTTCTTTAGATCTGATATATCTATCCTTGTAAACATTCCGAGAAGATTATCAATGAAAGTATATAATTAATCACCTTCAAATGTGTTAATTGAGCAAATTCTAGTGAGGGGTGTAGTGTGGGATTTCCTGCAACTACAGTAGTAGCGGTGAAGGGATATCAGCTCATGTTCAGGTTTGGCTACAGATTCTTCTTACCCCTTGTATTGTGACACGTCTATGATTGTTTCATTTCAAAAGAGCTTAGGAGTGGGTAATGTTATAATATGTAGACCACTACAAGTGTTTCAGCCAATAACTCAACACAAGTGGTGTCTTAGGGAAGTTGAACAAGATGTTGACGAGGTTACACTGAGTTGTCCAGCTAATAGTGGAAGTGCAACTGACTGCATTTTTGCTACAGTAGCTCTTGTCATTACATTCTTGCGAATGAGTTTAACGGGTGCTTACAATGTTTTAGATTTGAACTTGGTGAACCTTGTGAAAATAAACTTCCAGCAGCCGAAAGCCTTCTCTGTGGAGGAAGGTAAGAATCTTGAGCCTCATGTCAGCAATGAAGAAGTTATCTTTTCCGGGAAGGAGGAGTTTTCTGTATTAGAAGTGGGGATCTCTCTTGGTATACAACTCTATATGCAAGCTAGTCAAATAGAAGAAAACGTGAAGATACCCATTCTTGCCTCAACTGGTAATGATAATCTACTCCTTATGTTCAAATGTGCTTATCCAGTAATTATCAATTTTATTCTAGAAGTTGTTACTCGTGACTGCGATGGAACCTTGGCTAATACTTATACTGCAAGAGGTGCTTCTATTAGTATCTACAAAGTCGTGGATTCTGATCATTGTGGGCTTGTATACTGTGGATAAACAAGTAGAAGAGGCTATGAACCTTACTGTTCACAAGTGCAAAATCAGTTACTGTGGGCCTCAGTTTTGAAAATGAGCATAGTCACAATTCTTACTGTGTTCGAGAAGAATCTACAACAACAGTGTTTTTCGTCCACCTTGCTTCTTTTCTACCTTCCATCCTTGAGGACAAGGATGATTTGGAGGAGTGGGTATTTGTCATGGACCTACATGAGGCAGACCATCCTGGTTATGGGCAGGACCTATCTAGTTATGAGCCAGGTGCCGTTAGTAGTTCTACATATTTTTAATCATGTGAGTGGCTTGTGCTCTGCATGGTAGTTTCATGTTGTCCAGCTTATATATGGACTGTTGTACATTGTTGAGAACTAGCTAATGAATAATGTGAAACTTATCTTCTTCCCCAAATCCTTCTGTAACTTCTTTCTCTAACAATGGCTTCCTATTATCCCCCTAATTCGTCTATTTCTTACTCTAAACATCTAATTCCCACTATTTATCCTAAATCATCTCTATCCTTAGAGACTCAAACTGTTCCTGATAATCCAATTTGTAGTGAGTTCACTACAAGTGGTATCAGAGCAGTTGATTCTGAGACTGCTGGCATGAGTAAGTTTGAAATTGCACTCATCTCTTCCTTGAAGATGATGTTCGCAACTGAGTTTAAAGCTTTCAGAGAACATTTGTTGAGGAAGGAACTTGGAATTAGTGGTGATTTAATGGAAACACCATCAGGTTCTAACTCTCAAGCTGAATTAAAAGAGGTTTTCGAAAACAGACTAAGCTTCACTGAAGAAATTGAAAGTACGGGTATCGATTCACAATTTATAAATGATGCTGGAAATTTAAAATCTGGATATGAAAACATCGGTTTAATTGAATCCGAGTTTATTGATTCGAAGCTGACCGAGGATATTGATGTCAATTTGAAGTCAATTCCACTCGATTCAGATGAAGATTCAAGTTTAGAAACAGTTTTCTCTCAAAATTCTAGTGCTACGTTTGAAGGTAATTTCCAATGTATACCCACAGTTTAATTCTCTTATGTCGATGGATTTAGTGATGTTAATGAGATTAAAAAATACAAGGAGATTATAGTGTTTCTAGACTACCAAGAAGGTAAACCCTTCAATTATAATTGTAAATCTTGTGATGACGATGAGGGTTTTCAAGTTAGAAGGGTTATAAATGGTGAGGTCGAGGATTTCAGCTAGTTGAATGAATTCAGTGGAAACTTTTCTACCCCTCTACCAATGGAGGAAGGTAAATTTCGATCTAAACCCACAATCCGTTTCTCCGATATTTTTGAAGCTAGTCCTGCTGTTGAAATTCGTAAATATGAGAGAAATGATTCTCAAGTGGTCAATTTAGTTTCTCTTCGATTCGATTTAGAAGGGAAGATGGAAACATGTTTTTTAGATTATCAAGAGGGTAAACCTTTCTCTAATTGGCCAGAATTGATTAATGATGTTTGTCTTCAGTTTGAGAAAGCTCAATATGTGATGAATGTCAATAGAACGATTCCATTATCAACTGTGGAGGTGTGCTATGGGCAGTTTAAAGGCCGAGGGTTCTTAATTGTAACCAACAACAAGGAACTTATGAAGAAGACTTTGGGAACATACACACCACCATTCAGTTAGCTAAGCCTCAAGGATTCTATTATGATCAAATTAAAAGAATTGCAGATTATAAAGTGAGGAATTGCAACTCTGGGAATCAGAAATTCTGTGTTAAATTCCTGGAGCCTATTACTGAATCTAACTCGACTCAATTATTTTTGCACATTATCATAATTACCAAGGTATATATCTTCATATACATAACTCCAAATACTTTTATGTGTGCTATTTCACTTGTTAATTATAGGCGACTGGTATTTGATCGGGGAAAGGAGTTTGAAGTGTTTAGGAGGTGTTCTTATTATGTGAGCATCAGTTCAAAATTTTATGTGGGTATATTTACTTCTGTTGAGGTAGTTCTTAACGGGTCGATGTTATTGCTTAAAACCTATACAAATTTTGTTTATGAGTTGATTGTTGAGTTGGGGTACCATCTAGATTTGTCAATTGAGTATTCAAATATGTTTTTGTTTGCTAAGAATAGTGACATTTGTGATACTCTCAAGGTAATTGAGGAAATAGAACATCAAATTATTATTCTCGGGACTAGAATGAGGCTGCAAATGACAAGCCATAGTGGGTTTGGCTGTTCACATGAGATGTTTGATTCATGGATGGGCAGAGATAGTAGTTTTTCTACTCAAATGGAAAAGGTTCGCAGAGATTTTGTTACAGAAATTTTAGATTTGATTCAGAAACTACAGTCAAGTGATACAAGACTATAACTGAAATGTTTGATAGCGTAATGGGTAATTTGAGTAGTGCAAGATGTATCTTTGTTTTTGATGGAAGGGTAATTGATTGTGGAAGGTTTCTGGACTCGACTAATTATAATTTCTGCTTGAATAATCTTACACCTGGTAGTGGTGGGAGTGTCAGCTACGATAAGCATCAACTGTCACAGCCTCATAATGGTGTTTCTGTTAAGCTGGAAGCACAGGGAAACCAATTCATGAGTTATTGTGACTGTGAGGTTTCCAAGCAGAGGTTCAAAAATGTCCAGTATTATCTGCTTGTGTTGCTGGTACCTAATGGTTTAAACGGCGAATGGTATTGCATTGTGAGTTGATTAAGCTTCACACTTGTGACTTTGATTAGCACTCAAATCCTTGTTGCTGCATGTTATGGAGACGGGTGTGTCAACCACATGAAAGTAGTAGTAGTTGAAGTGTTTATAAGAGTTAATGAGGATGATAAAGGGAATGAGCATGATAATATGTTAAAGACTCAGTTGGAGGTTATTATACTCATCTCGTTTTAAGGTATTGATGGCCATAGCAGTGGGAAAATGTTAGCTCATGCTTCATGTAGTAGCGGTGAAGGGATGTCAGCTCGTGCTTCAGGTTTGGATACAGATTCTTCTTACCCCTTGTAATGTGACACATCTATGAGTGTTTCATTTCAAAAGAGATTAGGAGTGGGTAATGTTATAATATGTAGACCACTATAAGTGTTTCAGCCATTATCTCAACACAAGTGGTGTCTTAGGGGAAGTTGAACAAGATGTTGATGAGGTTACACTGAGTTGTCCAGCTAATAATGGAAGTACAACTGACTGCATTTTTGCTACAGTAGCTCTTGTCATTACATTCTTGCGAATGAGTTTAACGGGTGCTGACAATGTTTTAGATTTGAACTTTGTGAACCTTGTGACAATAAACTTCCAGCAGCCGAAAGCCTTCTCTGTGGAGGAAGATAAGAATTTTGAGCCTCATGTCAGCAATGAAGAAGTTATCTTTTCCGGGAAGGAGGAGTTTTCTGTATTAGAAGTGGGGGTCTCTCTGGGTATACAACTCTATATGCAAGCTAGTCAAAAAGAAGAAAATGTGAAGATACACATTCTTGCCTCAACTGGTAATGAAAATCTACTCCTTATGTTCAAATGTGCTTATCCAGTAATTATCAATTTTATTCTAGAAGTTGTTACTCGTGACTGCGATGGAACCTTGGCTAATACTTATACTGCAAGAGGTGCTTCTGTTAGTATCTACAAAGCCGTGGATTCTGATCATTGTGGGCTTGTATACTGTGGAGAAACAAGTAGAAGAGGCTATGAACCTTACTGTTCACAAGTGCAAAATCAGTTACTGTGGGCCTCGGTGTTAAAAATGAGAATGGTCACAATTCTTACTGTGCTCGAGAAGAAGCTACAACAACAGTGTTTTTCGTCCACCTTGCTTATTTTCTACCTTCCATCCTTGAGGACAAGGATGATTTGGAGGAGTGGGTATTTGTCATGGACCTACATGAGGCAGACTATCCTGTTTATGGGAAGGACCTATCTAGTTATGAGCCAGGTGCCGTTAGTAGTTCTACATATTGTTAATCATGTGAGTGGATCGTGCTCTGCACGGTAGTTGTGTGTCGTCCAACTTATATATGGACTGTTGTACATTGTTGAGAACTAACTAATGAATAATGTGAAACTTATCTTCTTCCCTAAATCCTTCTGTAACTTCTTTCTCTAACAATGGCTTCCTATTATCCCCCTAATTCGACTATTTCTTACTCTAAACCTCTAATTCCCTTTATCTATCCCAAATCATCTATATCCTTAGAGACTCAAACTGTTCCTGATAATCCAATTTGTAGTGAGTTCACTATATTCTTCGGGAATATAAGTCCGGGTTATCAATTGGTTCCTGTTCACCTTGATTTATCAAAAGACAGAATAAAAACTCGTAGGTATATTTGTGGGAGACATATTTATCTATTCAATAGACTTTTCTGTGTGATACATATTTGTTTATCAAGTCTTCAAATTTGGGTCGTAGCAACTCTTAGTTATGGGTGAGATCGATCAACTAATGGAATCAAGTGCGTAGTATCCTGCTGGGATCAGAGATGTAAGGAACGCGACTGTACCTTGAATCAATGTGAGATTTATTAGGTTTCAACTACATTTCAGACCGAAGTTAGCTTTGTAGTAGGCTAGTGTCTGTGGCGTCTTAATACAGTGTGGTGTTCAAATCTGGACTAGGTCCCGGGGTTTTTCTGTATTTGCAGTTTCCTCGTTAACAAAACTTCTGGTGTCTCTGTTTTATTTCTTTAATTTCCGCATTATATTTTGTTATATAATTGAAATATCACAGGTTGTGCGTTGAATCGATCAATTGGTAAATCCAACCTTTGGTTGTTCATTGAAATTGATTGATCCTTGAACATTGGTCTTTGGTACCGTTCAAGTTGTTTCTCTTATATTCAATCAGGCTCACAAATTGTATTTGTTTGATTGCGGATTGAATTGAGAGATTGAGATATAACTCTTTCATATACTTTTTATTAAGATTGAGTCTGGCTGTCTAGTTGATTCTCATGAAAGTATATTGGAGTTAGTCCATACAGATTGTTAAGCGAAATATTGGGTGTGGTTGTTGTACCCTCGTTTTTTGAATTGGTATCAGAGCAGGCAAACACGTTCAAGACCTCATAAGTCGGTGTTTGTAGCGATCTGACTCTATGGACAGAAGTGTTATCTCAATAAACGTACCACCAGTCTTCGATGGGTCGAATTACTTATGGTGAAAAATAGCGATGCGTGCCTTTCTTCAAGCGCGCGATTTTCAATCATGGGTTTACGTGGTTAATGGCTATAGTCCTCTGGTTGTTACAATAGGCATTGTAATGGTTCCAAAGGATATTGGTGATTATGATGCTGCCGAGATTCTTCTTGCGAAGTAAAATTATGACGGATTGAATGCAATCATCCAAGCCATTACCCCAAATCTCCAGCATCATGTGACTACTTGCACAAAGTCTAAAGATGCTTGGGATATCTTAGAAATCGTATTTGAAGGGAATACCTGTGAAAAGGAAGCTAGGCTTCAAAACCTAAATTCTGATTGGGAAAACCTTCGTATGGAAGATGAAGATTCTTTTGATGAGTTTAATCACAAAGTGTCTGAAATTGTTAATGCATCTTTTGCATTGGGTAAGACTATTCCTGAAAAGGATATTGTGATGAAGATTCTCATATCTCTGCCATCTAGATACGATTCTAAGAAACACGCCATCGTTGAAGGAAATAACCTTGATGTGCTTTCCAAAAATACTCTTGTTGGGAAGAAAGCATATATCCAAATCAGGAAAGGATATTGCTTTCAAGGCACAAAAGAACACTAAATTGCTTGATAAAAGTAAAAGTGTTGGCATCTCTGATGATGATCTTTCTGAGACTGATTCTTCAGATGAAGATCTTGACAAGTCAGTCTCATTGATCACAAGACAGTTTAGAGATGTTTTTTTGAATAGAAGTAAACGGTTCACTAGAGACAAACCTAAGTCATCAGTTAAACCTCATAATCGTGTTCCTCCCAAAAATAGGGATACTGACGATACTAATGACGAGGATATGCCACAGTGCTTCAAGTGTAAAGGTTTTGGTCATTTTTCTAATTGAGTGTCCAAATCGTAGAAAGTACACTGGAAACAAAGTTCTTGCTGCAACTCTTGATGAAATGTCTGACCATTATGATTCTAATGAAGACGAAAAATCAAATGTTGCACTCTTCTGTGAAAATAATGATTTTGATAATTGTAGAAATACGTTCATCAATCTCGATATTCTTCCAGAAGAAACTTCAACCACCTTGGAGGATAAAATGGATTTCACTTTACTCTCTGGAAATACCTTTTCTAATTTTGCAGGTTCCACCGTATGTCTAGCAGCCTGCACAAATATGATGCATAGACCTTCCTCCAGTTTGACATGTTCTTATTGTACTCTCAGAGGTCATGAGTTATCAAAATGTTTTAAGAACAAACATAAGATAAGATATGTCAACAACTTCAACGAATTCAACGAAGAGCAAATCGATTAGCTAACAAGCCCAAACTTGTTCAAGAATCGAATAAGGTATGTAATATTAGTTTCTCTTCAAAGAAGTTAATATCCAAAGATGTGTCTAGACCATTAAGAAAAAGATGTTGGTCTGAAAAATCTGGGAAATAGGGAACTAGGAATTCCATTCAAGAAGGGTATGGTGGACAGATTGTTGTTCACCCCAGCACAATGTAATTGTGTTGGTTTAGTGTCTTGTCTCACGCGCCTGATTCAAAAGAGACAAGAGTTGGCACTCCACATGCTTTAGAAAAGGTGTTCCTTCTTAGTCTTTTCGTTGATTTGTTTTACTGTTTTGGAATTCTTCCTTCTTTTCGTATCTAATTGATATTGAAAGGAGTCTTCTCTGTTTTATCAATAAAAGAGGGTTAAAGTAGACAATTTTACCTTTTTTAGGGTATGAGTTGTGCGTACGTGAATCCTTTAAGTGTATAAAGGTTCCGTAACCTTACATTCCTTTTCCTTCTCTAAGAAACTCTTTTATCACAAGTTTGCTTGTAGAGCTTGTTCTGAGAAATTCCTCTCACAAACCCATATTGTTATGGAGACTCCAAGCATTATAACTTCTGATGGAAAAGATATTAATATGATTGTTAAGCCATCAATCATGATAGAAAAAGACATTCCTCCTATTCACTCAAACTTGAAAAGAAAAAGTAGGAATGTGAGAAAACCAAGAGTTGTCCCTTCAAATCTTCAGAAATTTTCTGGTGTTCTTGAAGAATTAAAGGAATTAAGGAAGTATGTGCAACAAATAAAGGCTTTTGTGTTTAGGACACTTGAGATTCAGAAGGCCCTGGTTCGGCATCAGTCAAGAAGGTTTGTTGATATCAACTCCTATCTTCATGAACCTTATGTCCCAATGGCTGTTGACGACAAGGAGTTCAGGGACAATAAAGAATTCTTCAAAGGTATTAATGCCTAGGAAACTTCTTATGAGAATTTATTCTTATGTTTTAAGAAGGATAACTAGAGTTTGGAATAGCCATTATTGTGAGTACACATAGCTATTTCCAACAATTTTCATCTTGCAATGTTCTTAGATTTATTTATTTAAATTCTAAAGTTTATTTGGAAGATGATTTTGCGGTATTAATCTTTATGGTTTCATATATTGCAAATTGTTATGGGATATGTGTGTTTGCGTCCGTGAACTATGATTGTCCCATACGTGTTCAAAAGTTAAGTCTATCATATGTCGGTATGAAAGTATTGATAAAAGATAGAATGAACTTTTGACAAACAAAAGTGTCAACCAAGATAATCTGGTTCAATCTTTGTTTTATTGAGCTTGCAGTACATGAGCTTGTTGAGCCAAGTAAATATAACCCTCCACCCCCCGTGCAGGTGGAATTGTTATGGGATTATTGTTGAGCATAGAGTGTATCACCCTTACATGAATCTGAATGTATGAAAACAAGTTTGCGTGAACTAGTGATTAAGTTGTGGCCCTTGGCTATACCTCGTGTTGAAACTTAGCCGCAGTCTATCCAAGGTAGACCAAGCCCTTAAACATATACCAAGGTTGCTATCTTTTTGACATGAAGCATCTTTTATGTCCCAGATGTGTTTGTTCTAAATTTGTTGAAGAATTCTAGATTTTTACGTAATCTCTTCCTTTTCTATTTTCAAAGGTTCTCATGGTACTCACCCGTTCAAATTTTTCCTATGGTTGAGGACAATGTTTAATTTAGGTTTGGGGTGCATTTATTTTTAGCTCTTTTATTTCAAATCATCAAAACTCTTTTGTTGAGATTTTAAGGGATGCTTTTAGCTATGTTTACATAGAGATTCCTATCTTTTACATCAAGTCATGACCTTACGTGGCAGGAATGGTGAGCTACCCAACTGCACCATTTTCAAAGAAATCTCTCGAAGTTAGTTTTTGTCAATCACAGGGTGACGCCTAAAGATGAAAACTGCTTTGTGTTTTTAAAGGCTTAGTGCATACGCTAAATGCATTCGAGGACAAATTTTATTACTAATTAGGGTTTGGAAATTATCGGACTTGCATGTATAAATAGAGGAGCTTTTTGTTGAATGTTCTTGAGGAAACAAAATTAGGTACTAAATAATGCTTTTCTAGGAAACTTTTTTATGAGAATTTATTTTTAACAAATAAAGGCTTTTGTGTTTAGGACACTTGAGATTCAAGGCCCTGGTTCGGCATTTTACTCATCTTTTGCGCATGTAACCGATCATCATCTTTGTTGATATCAACTCCTATCTTCATGAACCTTATGTCCCAATGGCTGTTGACGACAAGGAGTTCAGGGACAATAAAGAATTCTTCAAAGGTATTAATGCCTAGGAAACTTCTTATGAGAATTTATTCTTATGTTTTAAGAAGGATAACTAGAGTTTGGAATAGCCATTATTGTGAGTACACATAGCTATTTCCAACAATTTTCATCTTGCAATGTTCTTAGATTTATTTATTTAAATTCTAAAGTTTATTTGGAAGATGATTTTGCGGTATTAATCTTTATGGTTTCATATATTGCAAATTGTTATGGGATATGTGTGTTTGCGTCCGTGAACTATGATTGTCCCATACGTGTTCAAAAGTTAAGTCTATCATATGTCGGTATGAAAGTATTGATAAAAGATAGAATGAACTTTTGACAAACAAAAGTTAAGCCTATTATGTCATTATGCAAATATTGATGGAAGATAGGATGAACTTTTGTTTACAAAGATTAAGTCTATTATATGTCATTGAGAAAATAGTGATGAAAAATAGAATGAATCTTTGTTTATTCCGCAGTATTGGTCTTCCCAGATCCATATTTTTATGTAAATACTGTGCGGCTCCGTAAGTTCTCTTATGTGAGAATTTACGATTAAATTAATCATGGGTTCTCTTGTGGTTGATTTAATTGAGATTCTTGGATACAAATTCATGTTTCATGTGATTTGTTAATGTCCAAAGAAATCCTTCTTTTCTTGTGAAAGTAAGGTCGCTCTTGTTGTTCTTTCAGGAATGACATTTTATGGGGGAGAGTTCTTATTTGAACTTGTGCTTAATTGCCAAATCTTTGTGGGGAGTGCGGTTGTGGAATATTATAGGTGTTATCTTGTATCTTTATAAACTCCTTGATGAAGGCATTTAGTTTCGGCTATATGATTGCATCTAAAAAAGTTGATATGTGCTTTTGTTTTGGTCATGAAGTATCTCTATGGAAATTTCATTGGGATCCCACTAATTTTCGTACCTTTGCCAATTTTATTGAAAAAGGGGGGGGGGGGAGAATTAATGTGTAGTTCATGTAGTAGCAGGAAATCCCACACTACACCCCTCACAAGAATTCACACAATCAAGTCATTTTAAGATGAACAATCATATTCTTTATTGATTAATCTCACAAATGTTACAAGATGAAAAGGAAATAACTAAAGAATTAACAACCGCTCTGAACTTTCTCTCTCTTAATGACTTGCCCAACCCTCGAAAAAGATCTCCCTTCTCTTAAGCCTGTTCGACTCTTTATATAGGGCATTACATAGTGGATGACAGCTAAGTTGTCCTTTATTTTCGGATCTGGCTTGCGCCATTATCGCAAGTATACAAATACTAAATCTCGCTAGGTCTTCACATCTTTCTCGTGTTCAGGCTGTCGTCATCCGTTGCGTCATTTTTATTACCAATCTGCGATATCTTCGCAGTGCGTCGTTCATGGATTTCGCAAAAGTATTGGTGTTGCGATATTCTGATCCTACATCTTGCCTCTTCTCATGTCTTCTCTGCGAAAGAGAGAATGTCATGAGAACTAGTCCTTTCAAAATGCCGCAGCTGTTCATTTTATCATATTTTTCTGTATTGATATGATTATGTACTTTATGCAGAATCTATTACACGTATCTCTTCTTCCATCCATTTCTACACACGTCTTTTTCAACCACTATTTCTCAACCGTTTATGTCTACTCTTAGCATTAAATGTGTTTGCCTTTTCGAGAAACCTTCTCTCTATATATATTTTTCTTACTCTTCTCTTCTTATTTTTTACTTTCCTTCTTGTTTTCTCTGCAACTTTTCTTCAACATCTCTCCGTAACTTCCGTTTCTGCTACTGTAAATCTTCTCCCTTTCACTTCTTTTGATCTTCAATTTCTATTCATTCCCATACTTTGAAAATGCCTCCAGTTGGTCGTAAATATGAAACTTCTCTGGACAAAGTTCAGAAAGATTTCGAAGAGAAAGGTTTCATATTAACCACCATTCCCAATCAAGAATCTAAATCTATTCTTTCTGCCAAACTGTATTCTGATCATCATTGTGATGATCAGGAAATCATAATTTCGCTAGGTCAGATTCTCGCTGGCCTTCCCATTCCTCTCTATGACCCTGATCTTCCCTTATTTTATGAAATTCTTGCTCATTCGAAATTCTCGCGAGCCATCTACCAACTTAGCGAGGATTGTATCCGCTTAATGCTTGAGTTCGGCAACCGTGGTGCTGGTAAAGGGTCTCTTTACCCCAAAGAAGTCAGGGATCCTAAATTTGAGGACTTAGAGATATTCGCTGAAAAATATACAGTAGAGAGATTCTTCGAAAACTATGAAGTAATAAACATGAAGAATGATAGAACTCGCTGGGGTGCTCGCTTGAAGAGGAATGAAAATGTTGCCAGTGATAAAATACTTATGCAAGACATCGACTGGCATTCGGGCAAGAACAATATTCCTCGCCACTCTAAAGACGACAGGTGGTGCGTCTTTCCACTAGTTTTGAAAGGACCTTATATTTCAGGTTCACATGTGCTCCCTGCGAATCTCGCCAATTATCAACCTTGGGTTTTTAACTGGCCTGAAAAAGCAAAAGAGGTATACTTCCTAAATTTCGCTCAGTTTATAATCTTCACTCCTTTTTATACCTATTAATCTTGCGAACTTTTCAGATTATCAAGTTGAGAAAAAGGTACAAAAGGTCTGCTAAGTCAAGTACCCTAGCGGCGCTCCATTCGATCACGGATGAAGTAAGAAATACTTTTCTTTATTATTTTTAACAATATTGTTGCCTCTGTTTCTTATCTTCATTCGTGTGCGAAGGTTGGTGTTGAAGTTATTGAAGAAGAAGAAAAGTTCTAAGGTTGCGAAGACTAAAGGCAAGGGTAAAGGTTCTCTTCGCAAGGAGAAGTCCACTGCCCCACCTTCAAAGAAACGAAAGATTCACTCTCCCTCTCCTTCAAATCTTCAATCCAAATAAAGCTCATGATGAAGATAATGATGATGTTGATACTTCTCTCGTAAAGGAGAATTTTCGAACCGAATCTTCTATGGCACAATTGTCCAAAGATCTTCTCTGACTCCATGCAAGGGATTGGAGATGATCGTCTCTCTAGTACGTGCAAAGCTCTCGCGAGTATCTGCGATGCTCCTTTACTAGAAGGTGATGATTCTCTTCATGGGGTCTCCAGATCAGTGACTCCCAGCTTTCTAAATTCTCTTGGTGTCTTGGTATGTCTTTGTTCCCCTATTTCTTCATAATTTTGATTTTAAGTTATATCTTGATAATTTCTTCAATTTCCTTTATAGTCCGGGAGAGCTTCCTTCGCTGTTGCCTCAGATCTTGAGAAAAGGCGCAGTATTCTTGAAAAGAAGAATCTTCAACTTCGCAAGAGAAATGAAGAACTGGAAGCTGAAGTTGCTACTCTTCGCGAGAAGACTAAGCAATTAGAAGCTGATTCTTCCACTCAGAAGAATAAGATATCTAGTCTTCAAAGTGCCAACCAACAACTTTATGGTATGAGACTTTTCTCTTTTCCTTTGTTTTGTTCTCTCATTATCTTCCCTCATCTAATTTACCATTTTCGCATACGTCTATAACCTTTCTGATGAATCCATTCTTCTTCACTCATTCCCTGACCTATGGATAACAATGCCCTTCTTGATCACCTCAACAATTCTTTGAATAGTTTTTCAAATGACAAGATTAAATCTCTTCCTCTAAACGAACTTCAATCCAAATTTCGCCTCTTAGAAATTGATCATAGATCTAGTTTAGGCTTAGCCAACCAATTTAAGCGTCTCTATCTTAATTCTAAAGAGAAAATTAATACTTTAAGATTTGCTTAGCCAACCAATGAAGAGAAAATTAATACTTTAAGCGTCTCTATCATAAATAATGACGATAAAATTTGCTTGGGCTGCGAAAGTTCTAGATGATGCCAGAAATAATTTAGGTGTTAACGTTAGTCTTCACGCTGAGCATACGGCCTTGGTTAGGGATATGATTTCTGAAAGAGAAGGTTGTTAATTGTTCTTCTTTATTTAACTGTTTGTCTTTCATGAATTGTCGTTAAGTTGCCGATTCATTGTCACATATTCGTAGAGTCAAGAGAGATTTCGTAAAAGAATTGAAGAACTTGAGTCTGAGAAGGAGCAGCTCGCAAAGAACCTTTCTTCTCGGGATGATAAATATTTTAGATTGAAGAGGCAACTACAGACATCGTTGCGAATTTTAAGAATGATGCTATTCTCTTTCGCAATCGACTATTAAGATGGTCTCATGACGACAACAAAGATCCCTCATTCTCGCATATCCTTGCCTTCTTGAAGAAATCCCCAAGAATGTACCTTCTCTAGATATCTCTGACAGCGATGCTAGTGAAGAAGAGGAATCTGATGGAGATGAAGAAGTAGAAGAATCTGATGAATCTGATGGAGAAGAAGAATCAAACGAGAAATAGTTCTGTTTTCTTCTTTCTCTTTTTGTAATATATGTACATTCATTCTTTTAATCTTCTATTTTTGTAATCTCTTGCTGCGAATTTCTTGGATCTTCAAATATAAGCTCTACCTTTGTTGTTCCTTTCTACACATGTTAAAAGAGAAATTCTTTTTTTGCAATATAATTAATCAATATATTATCAACCTTTAATTTTATGAGTGCGTGAATCTATCATATGAATACAAATAACATGTTTTTATTCTATACATTCCCATACTTGCCTCTGTTATTTGCATTCAAATGAAAGATTGAGCAAGTTACTTTCGAATAGTGATATGTATTCATGCCTCAATCTCGCAGCTGTTACTGCTGAATTTTCGCAAGTAAGTATTTCTTGGTTTCTTCCAAGATTTAATTTTTTTCTTTTTCCCTTATGTGTTCTTATTTTGCCTTCCTAGTTAAAGGTCTTATTATGCCACCTCTTGTCATTGCGACAAAATCGCAGGACGTCTTTACACTTCCATGTAATGACCCATTGATCTTGTCTTATCATTCTTCTAGTATTGTTGCCTCTGCAGGATATTTTTGTTGCGATAATATGACAGGCCTAAAAATTCTTGCGAACATAAAGCCCCATGACATTGCCGTCTTGCGACGAAATCGCAGGACGTCCTTACACTTTCATGTACTGACCCATTGATCTCGTCTTATCTTTGTCTTTTGTATTATTACCTCTTCAGGATTGTCGCACAAATATGACAAGCCTAAATTTTCTTGCGAAAATAAAGCCTCATGACATTTGCGTCTTAAGATACTTATCAGCTCCCTAATGGAGGGTGCCTCCCTTATCTTCCCCCTGGTTGCCCCTTCAAGGAGGCGTATGGTAGGCCTGAAAATGTGTTTATATTATGACCTACTTGTGATAACCGCAAGTGCACGGCGTCTATCGGAGACGCGGCAAGTACGGGTCGATCCCACAAGGACTTGTGGTGCTCTAAGGTTGATCAAGGGCTTACTTAACTGAATTCTAAGTGAAGGTAACACAACTGTTTTGTTTTGTTGCCGATACGGCTAAGATGAAATGTAGTGACTCTAAACTAAGGTAAACAGTGAGGGTAAGGGATTGCTAGGTCTTCAAATTCACCTCTAACTCCTATTGTGAGTTCAACTGAGTTGAATGTCTTGTTCCTATGGCAGACAAGGGCAATGTGTCAATTCCGCCGCTTGTCTATGGAGTTTCACCTAATGATACTTCAAATATCAGCTAAGGTACTAACCCTAAGTACTAGTTGTCTAATTAAGCACAACTAGTCAGGGGAATTAGTATTAAAAATAGAAGCAAGAGTGAAACACTCTCAACTCAAGATTAACCTAACTACAATGCATACTTGGCATGCACTGTGAGAGAAAAGGATTGAGGTGTTAAAATTGAAGCTATCTTGTCAATTAAGCACTCAAGAACAATTTAACACAGTTTAAACACAATTTGGAATTAGGGTTTCATTGAAACCCCAACAACTTAAATTAAAACATCAAATGAAATTAAACTACAAATTAAACCTAAATTGAAGCACTGGCTAGCCCAGGCATGCTTCTACACACCCACAGTTCTGCTATTTATACATGCAAGAACCCCCAAAATATCCAACCCTAATTTAATTCAAAAACAGAAATTAATTGCAATAACTTCTCACCCATACTCTCTGCATCGGTTGTTTGCTCTACTCATGCTTCTATGACCTCTGAATCGACCCGCACAATGGGTTTGGTGAAACCCTAGCTTCAATCATCTTCAACCCTAGCTTCTAGGTTATGAAAGAAGCTAGAAGTGGAGATGGGTGAACCTAGGGTGGCGGAGAGAGCTGGTGGTGATGGCGACAAGAGATGAAGGTGTGGTGGTGGTGGTGATGTCTCTGCATCAGGCGTGGGAAGAGAAGAGGAGGGTGATGGGTTTTGCAAAGTGTGGGTGGAGAGAAGAAAGAGAAGAAGGAAGAAAGAATGGATTTGATCGATAGGGTATAGGCTTAGGAGTTTTTGTTGTGAAGCATGTGCATCGGGGGAAGATGAGGAGGCCTCAGCGAGCGTTGGATGAAGCTGGTGCGATCTGAACGGCTGAGGAAGTATTGGGTAGATTTGGTGCTGAGCGGAGCATCGAGAAATAGATGTGAGCGAAGGAGCGACCGTATGATGCATCTGGGCGAGATCTCAACGGGTCGGGATGAGCGGGTTCGGATCCGGGTCGTGGGTAGCTCTAGCCCATGTCTTCCTTGTTGGGTTGCAACTGATTCGCGCGCGGCTTTGGCTATCTCGCTCCATAGATGCTCGACTCCAATTCTTCTCGCTTCTTTGGCTCCTCGATTCTCCGAGCTTTATTTATTACCTAAAAACACAAAATTAATTAATATAAATATTTATTCTTGAAAACAAAGAAAACACAGAATCTGGGATAATATATGATTTCTAAGCGCAAAAGATGAGTAAAAAGCCAATAAAAAGGTGTATAAATATGCACTATTTGGCACTCATCAAATACCCCCAAACCTCGAATTTTACTTGTCCTCAAGTGAAACAGAAATTAAGAAATCCTAACTATACCCCTGTCGCAGTCTCTCGAATGCATTTAGCGTATGCACTAAGCCTTTAAACCCCTAGGTGTCCCTAGTGGACGAGTTGTAGTCTCGTGAGGGTTTACCAGAGGTGTACCCACAAAACCTTCTCCAACTTCGTAGTGTAAAAGAGTCTCAAGCATCCAAGGAGCTATGAGGACATAGAGTTTCGCATGCTAGTAACACGAAGTTAGAACTATCAAAGAACGCATTCTCATCCTTAAGTGCCGAGCGAGAAGTAACCATACCATATGAAAGAATTCGGATTCGATTGTGATCATAAGCCTCGACTTCTGCCTCACCATTAGGGTTTTATGATAATTGCACTCGAAAAGATCGCTTTTTTAGTCTCTCATGTGTGCGGGCAGGAATAAAGAGAGAAATCCTGCACACGTTGTAGGTAAGAAGGATATCCTTCCGAAATAATTTCTCGGAGACTCCACGTATGTGGACAAAAAGAATCTTTTTCTCGATGATCTCTAAGAAAGGAAATCAACCATTAGAAAGGGTGGGAGTACTCACTTACCTTCTCACCCGATCGGCAATTAACATTACTCTCTCAGCATCCATAGAAACGTCTTCAATCTTCGGTCTTCGGTCTTCAAATGTTGATGATGAACTTCTGAACTTCACAAAAACTTGACAAACATACAATTTTTTTTTTTTTTTTTTTTTAAGTATCACAATAAAATAATAAAACTCAATTTTTCACAAACTTCATTAATTCTCATCTTATTTTCTTTTCTTTTTCTTTGTTGCTTGTAAACCTTGGACTATCTCAACTTTTCTTTCAATATTCTGATGATGCTCCGTTTGCTGACGATGATGTGTTTCTATGGGTCTGTTGATTGAGAGAGAGAGTGATGTTAACTGCAAATCGATATTTAGAAGGAGTTTTCATCTTTAGACGTCAACCTCATGATTGACAAAAACTAGCACTCAAGAGATCAAAAGTAGTGCTGAAAATGGTGCGAAGTTGGGTAGCTCACCATTCCTACCCGGAATTGACGTACGGTGACACACACTCTAACATATTTTCTAGAAAGTTGCAAAAATTGAAGGTTGGTGCCTCACTTGATGTAAAATGGGTAGTCTCCACTATGGGTGATCACAATTCTACTACCGAATATCTAAACAAAGACCTAATTCGCCCTCCCAAGATGGTTAAATCCAACTTTAACGCTCTAATCAACTAAGAAACCCGATTGTGTTCTCCTACATTTCTAACTTTTGTTATTTCGGTCAGATTCTCTATGTAAACATAGCTAGAAGCATGCTAGTGACTCTAAAATCTCTAAAAGTTGGAGGTTTTTTCAAAAAGAGTTTTTTTTTTTTTTTTTTTTTTTTTTTTTTTTTTTTAAATGAAGTAAAACAAAAAGACTAAAAACTCTAAATGTAATATGTACCCCCAAACCTAAATCAAACATTGTCCTCAATGTGTCGACAGATAGAAAAATTTAAACAATCACATACCGAGAGAACTATGCTGATAAAAGAAAAGGGAAGAGATTACCGGATGTCGGCGAAAGCAAGGTTGGAGCTTCATTAGTCAAGGCTAGAATCCAACATATCATATCGGATTAGCACAATATATGCACAAGAAGACTCAACCGTTTCAAGAAAAGAAAATTTAACAAGTCCTACTGGATTATATACAATGAAAATTCACCATACACCAACAATCTAAAGAGTTGAGGATCAACCCAATAGAAAATATGTACAACCATCAACAATCTTACACAAATATAACATGAGAGTGCAAGTAAGACTGCATATGGGAATGAGTTTCCCCCAAACCTAAACTTGTGAACGGATGCGGTTTTGAGCACAAAATCTTGCAAATTTGAAGGTACATCATGCAAAAGGTCTAACTCAAAATGAGTTTTGCTAAGAACAGGCAGACATACAATTTCCAACTGTGGTTCCTTAAAAGTGTTATACTTTGATGCAAAATAGTCCAAGAGGACTTGGGAAGCACAAAGCTCTAGGCCTAAGTTAGGCATTTTTAGAAAAGTTGGTTTTGCAATTTCGTGACAAACTACACCTAGGTTTGGTGGAGGAGTTTCAATTTGTGACTCAGGAGAGAGGTTAGGTACATCTAAGTTATTTTCATGTATAAAATCATTTGCACCATCACACACTTTCCCAAAGTCAGAAGAGGGTAAATCATGTTCATTTTCACAGACAATTGCACAGTTCCACATCATCATCACATATATGAATATTAGAAGAAGCATCATTCATGGGGTTCACAGAAGAGACACTTAATGTCTCTGAACCTAAAGATTCTACTACATTTTAAAAATACACATGCTCTTCATATTCATCATCATCATCATCATCATCATAGCAAGAATTCATCTCTCCATTCAAAAATGTAGTATTTTTAGTGTACTCATCTACCTCTGGATTAGGTTCATATTCAATGTTAGTTGCATGAGTAAGACTAGTAACACTATTTTCAATCATATCATTTTGTAACTCAATCAGGTTCCTTTGAAGAATCATTTTGAGTTGTTCTATTGAAGGAGAGTCTTTACTAGTGGGTATACATTCCTCATATGGATATTCATTGTATGGTTGTGCATGAGGTTCACTAGAGAAGGGAAGTTCAAACATGTTTCTATGTGGATGGTCATGCATTGCATTCATTTCAAGCCTAGCATTTTGCTCCATGAGTGTTTCCATTATTGATTGCAAACTAGGAGTTGGGGGAGTATAAAATTGTTCATCTCCCCACTGTGGTGAATGATGCATGTGTGCAGGTTGATTATGGTCCCAATGATTGCCAGCATAGTCACTTCTAGACAATTCGTACATTAGATTATCATGGTTATCCCTAGACTGTCTAAAATCATGCAAAATATAGCAGTTCTCAGCAGGGTGGTCTAAACTACCACACAAGGTACATGAATAAATTTCATATTGCCTAGGGAAATTAGATTTGACAGATTGCCTTTCTAAAGCAGATAATCGAGCTTCTAATTGATCTACAAGTGATGACTGGGTATGAGAAAAGTTTCATTTTCAACCTGTGGTGGATGATGTATGTGATCATAATGATTAGGGTATGTGAGGTCAGGGCCCTGAGAAGGCTCATAAAATTCCCTAAAATCACTATGGTATGTGGGGAGTTCATACCGTGAAGCGTGCCCGTAAGCAAGCTCTCTAATTGATTTGTTTGTATCCCCGCCATGCACTGCAATCCCGACATGATTTATCAACTCAAATTGAACTCAAAGCCCAGTTGTAGTGGACTTAGTTTGGTTTATTGGGTTTCATTTGGTTTGTTTGGGAATTGGTTTATTGGGCTTTTGGTTTGTTGGGGAAGTACATGATAGGTGTAGAATACACCGTATTTAATATCTAGTATTTATGCTTTCTTTGCGAGTTTTCTTGTAAATTATGTGTCGTATGTGTGCTTTTGAGTTTATTAGGTGCAATGGAGTCATTTGGAGCAAAAAGACCAATTGGAACTCGTTCAAATACAAGATTTCTACTTTTCATTGTGTAGAGGACGAGAAGATGAAGCCAATGGCGAAAGAACGGAGTCATTCCGAGTTCGTATGAAGAAGTTATGAGCAAAACAAGAACTTGAAGCATAAAAGGGCAAGTGTTATTGACACCCCAATTACGTTAAGGGGAAGTCATCCTGTTAAGGGATGTCTGTTTCAAGGGATCTGCTAAAGGCAGTAAGGTCATTTACTGGGGGGAAGTCAGATTTCAAAAAGTGTTAAGGGCACTCGGCCATCAGTTCAGGGCTGCCACCACATCTTCTTTCCCATCAAACAGAACACGATGAGAACCCGAGCTAGGTGATGAGCAGAGATCGTGAGACAGGGAGGTTCAGAGTGCTGCCATTGACGAGTAAGTTCAGAGAGTTATCTGGCAGTAAAGAGAAGGGCTCGAGCAAGTAAAAGACAAAGGTTGCATGGCTTTGAAAGGTTGCATGGCAGTAAGGGAAGACGATGGTAGTAAGGGAAGACGATGGTAGTAAGGGAAGCATGGCGGTGATGCTGCTGCCGATATCGATGAGCTTGAGTCTGCCATGGCTGCTCGAGGCTGCCATTACCGAGACGCTGAACATGCACTGAGAACGAAGGAGAGTACTTGCTGCTAGGGATATATGCAGCTGTTGAGTTAAGAACGGGAGAGGAGCGGCTCGTGATCGGTATGCATGGCAGTGATGGGTTTGACCTGTGGTGTTCTCGAGAGAAACTGATGAGACACGGGAGTTGTGCTGCTGACGATTGAGAAGAACTAGGATCATGCAGGGACGAGTGATGAAAGATGAGCCGGGTGTTCGTGATGATTTTTATGTTGCTGGTAATGACTAAGATGATGATGGAATTCAACTCGAGATGACAGAGATGGAGCTCGATAGTTCAGGGAAGAAAGAACTATTTGCTGGCAGCAATAAAGATGGGTTTTGATGATGAAAACAGTGATGAAGTTGATCAATGCTTGCTCACTGTGATTGAAGGAGAAGTTCTCTGAGGGCAGTTGATGGGAGCTACGATACGAGTCCGGCAAAGGACGGTGGCACGAATTGATGGCAGCAGAGAGAAACGGAGCAGGCAGTGATGGTGCCGGTGGCTGCAGGAAGGTAATGCTTGACTTTCTCTGGTGAATGATAGTTATGGCTTGCTGCCGTTGATAAGGTAATTATGGTACACGAAGAAGCCAGTGAAGATAAAAAGGGATCGATCGAGCAAGTTCATGGAGCGATGCTACTCGAGTATGATGATGACGGTGATGACGATATGGCCCGTGCTGTCGTTGTTGCTTGTCGACGATGCAGGATGCTGTGGACAGGTTGAGAGGAATATGAAGCGAGTTTGGTGATGAGCATGGAGCTGAACTGTGGTACGGAGAGCTGTGATGTTGATTGCGATGTATGCAGATTGGAGGAATGAAGGAATAAGAAAAGAAGCTGATGGCGGTGCTCGTGAGTATAACTAGCCAGTAACGATGAAGAATATGGGAGTCAGGGACGATATGGATGAGTTGTGTTGCTGGCAGTGATGAGAAGAGATGCTGCTGCCATTCACGATGAAGCTGAGTTTATGCATGGCATCGAGATGAAGAAAATGGGTTCTCTGCGAGTATGGGTGCTCGGAGTTGTGTTGTGACTGTCGATGAATGATGCTGACTTGCTATGATTTGCGGTGATGGTATTGATGGAGCTCGAGATGATGATCGATGCTGTAGAGATGGACGGAGCTTGAGCTTTGCTGTAGATAACAAAGACTGATGGTTATTGGTTGGTGGTTGTCCGACGTTCTCGAGATGTCATGGTTGGATATGGGACCGAGTTTGAGAGAAGTCATGGAGTTGGTGATCGAGTTTGGTTGCTCTGAAAGACCAGCTGAGATAAACGGTGAAGATTCCTGAAGCAAGTACAATTAATTTCTCCGATCCAAAACTCTCACTCACCGACTATGCATCCTTATCAAATAAGGAATTGTCGCACAAGTTAGGCTTTGTACACGAGCCTATATAAAGGCAGTAGCCGAGCAGAGAAAGGATATATCATACGTTTTATTATTATCTCTTCTACTTTATTCTAGGGTTTACACCATGAAGTCTTTTCTCTTTCTTCTTGTGATGAACTCCATGAATATGAGTAACTAAGTTTTTATTATTGGTTGAAGATGTAGTTGGATTTTGCAACCAAGTTATGATTTTTATGAATTAGTTTTCTCTCAATATTATCGTTCACTTTCTACGGGTACAATAATTGCATGATTGATGGATTGCAATATGATTGAATGTTTGTTTAGTCGAGTCTAGAATTGATTGAACTCACATCCATATCTATAGCTATTTTAGGGTTTTCATCGAGCGATAACCTTGAATACTAGTAGCATGATATGATTCTAGGTTGTAGTGATACATCCTCGTATTCATATGTAGAAATTGACCTTTGTTCGAATTGTTTGCGCAATGTATTTCAATTGCATTGATTAGCCTATTTCTGAAACTTAATGCTCCTAGGAATTGAACTTGATTAGCGCAAGGCGTTAGGTTATTCTTTAGGTAGAATTCACATACGCAGCCCTAATGTGTGTGTTGATGAACTTTGGAAATTTACTGAGTATTCTTGCAATAAGGTATTCTATGGCTTTTGATGATAGCGAGATTAAATACGAATTCTATTCATATATTCATAAACTTGTTTACAATTGAAGATGAAACCTTTATCCAATATTTTCACATCCTTGATTTGCGTACTTTATTTGCTTTTTGTTTATTTTTATTTACACAATCGAAATTCTTCCTTTGTTTTATATAGGAAACCATAACAATTCGACAACCTAGACCTCTCTGTGGGATCGATCCTTTCTTGCCCTTGCTATATTTATATTTTGAGTAGTAAGAAAGTGTAATTATATTTGTGTCGCTTACGACAGCGGTCAGTACAGCCCAGCTGATGGGTAACAGGTTAACAGCCCAGCTTAGGTTGAAAAATGTATAGCCCAGATTAGGTTGAATTGGGCTCGGTTTTGTGCACAAACCCCAAAAGATACAACCCACAAAAGAAAATGACACTTTATTCTAAGTGTAAGCCCAAAAGGTTGCTTTTTGAATTTGCTAAGCCCAAATTGAAATAGTGTATTTCAAATTTTTGATGATGTGGGCTCACAGTGTGCAGACAGCCCAACAACTCAAGTTACGTGGGCTTCAAAATGTACAACCCGGAGTTGTGGGAAGCTTAGTTGAACTGGGTTTCAGTTCAGTGGTGTGCAGTTCAAGCTCACACAGATTACACAAATTGGCACATTGGCAAACTTACACAGCACACTGGTTTGAGTGCAACTCAATCTCTCCACAAAGTTGGCAAAGTTACACAAGTTACAGTGGCTTTATATTCGGTTCATCACAATGCACAAGTTTAGCGGTCATGCACGTGGATGCAAAAGACAATTGTTCTCCAGTGCAGCTCAACTCACAAATTTCAGGGCTGGAGTTGGTGCACAGGGCAATGAAACTAGCTAAGGGCTACATCACAGACAACACACGTAACACTCACTGGAAAGTAAACCTAGAGCACACAATTCGGGGTTTGTTGGGGCCTCTGGTTTGGCTAACCTTAGTGTTCACAAGAGTATGCTCAAGTTGCATTCTTACAAGCACACGCTAGACACGTAGTCGCAATGCACAGTGGCTGACAATGGCTCAAAGGGATTATATCACATGCCTTGTAAAGGCCAAGACTTCACAAAGACAACTACAAGCTCAACTCGCAGCCTTCTTGGGGCCGGAGTTGGTCCTAGGGCTGATGCAAGGTAAGGTTTAACCGCACGTAACATACAACAGGGCATACAAGTACAAAGCTAAAGCCAAGGCAAGGCAGCCATGGGGTCGTGTGGAGTTAATCTCGGGCTTTGGCTCAACAGGGGGTCGGTTGTGCTCAGTTATCGCAGATTTATATGTGCACACCCTAGATATTGCAGAGTATCTAGCCTATCGTGTGAACCAATCTTGGTCTCCAACACAAACTGGCTAACTAACAAGCATGCAAATGGGTTGTACTTGCACACGATCATGCAGGTATAGAGTGTAACAAAATTTGAGAACGACCAACCGGTTTAGCCACAATGGCTGTGTTGTTCTGTTCCCTGCCTTTCCCTGGGTTAGCTCAGCTTAACAGCTTGCACAAAGAAGAGAAGAAGATGGCCTAGGTACCTGTTTACTCAGAAAGAAATATCAGTTCTCAAAAGTGTGCAAAGCTACAAAGAAATGGAATGAATACATGGGAGCAAAATGTTAAGCTCAATTGACCGACTGGGACCAAGAATTTCGCTTAACACTAAACTACAAGGCAATGATGCTTATAACTTAGATCAAAAAGCAAGATGCAAATGAGATGCTTTAAATTGTGAAAGCTACAAAAATATGGGTTATGAGAATTCAGATGGACTACACAGTACAACTAAGTTACTCTAATTCAGATGGAGTATGGGTAATAATGCAAGTGATTAAAAATAAAAGTTGAAGCTAAGTTAAGCAAAAATGCAATGGTATAATAAACAATATGGAAATGATGATGCAGAGAAAGTAAAAATTGACAGCTAAATGCAAGTGATTAAAACAAGTTACAAGTTACAGAGAGAACACAGATGCAAGGGTGCAAAGAAAAGATGCAAGAAAAAGAAAAAGAAAACTTTAGCTAAGTTATACCAATACAGGATTAAAAACAGTAATTTTAAGGTGAGTATGTATGGGATAGGCGAACTCAAAGAAAGCAAGCAATGGATTGACTCAGCACACGCCAAGTCCCCGGCAACGGCGCCAAAAACTTGGTAGGCCTGAAAATGTGTTTATATTATGACCTACTTGTGATAACCGCAAGTGCACGGCGTCTATCGGAGACGCGGAAAGTACGGGTCGATCCCACAAGGACTTGTGGTGCTCTAAGGTTGATCAAGGGCTTACTTAACTGAATTCTAAGTGAAGGTAACACAACTGTTTTGTTTTGTTGCCGATACGGCTAAGATGAAATGTAGTGACTCTAAACTAAGGTAAACAGTGAGGGTAAGGGATTGCTAGGTCTTCAAATTCACCTCTAACTCCTATTGTGAGTTCAACTGAGTTGAATGTCTTGTTCCTATGGCAGACAAGGGCAATGTGTCAATTCCGCCGCTTGTCTACGGAGTTTCACCTAATGATACTTCAAATATCAGCTAAGGTACTAACCCTAAGTACTAGTTGTCTAATTAAGCACAACTAGTCAGGGGAATTAGTATTAAAAATAGAAGCAAGAGCCAAACACTCTCAACTCAAGATTAACCTAACTACAATGCATACTTGGCATGCACTGTGAGAGAAAAGGATTGAGGTGTTAAAATTGAAGCTATCTTGTCAATTAAGCACTCAAGAACAATTTAACACAGTTTAAACACAATTTGGAATTAGGGTTTCATTGAAACCCCAACAACTTAAATTAAAACATCAAATGAAATTAAACTACAAATTAAACCTAAATTGAAGCACTGGCTAGCCCAGGCATGCTTCTACACACCCACAGTTCTGCTATTTATACATGCAAGAACCCCCAAAATATCCAACCCTAATTTAATTCAAAAACAGAAATTAATTGCAATAACTTCTCACCCATACTCTCTGCATCGGTTGTTGGCTCTACTCATGCTTCTCTGACCTCTGAATCGACCCGCACAATGGGTTTGGTGAAACCCTAGCTTCAATCATCTTCAACCCTAGCTTCTAGGTTATGAAAGAAGCTAGAAGTGGAGATGGGTGAACCTAGGGTGGCGGAGAGAGCTGGTGGTGATGGCGACAAGAGATGAAGGTGTGGTGGTGGTGGTGATGTCTCTGCATCAGGCGTGGGAAGAGAAGAGGAGGGTGATGGGTTTTGCAGGTGCGGGTGGAGAAGAAAGAGAAGAAGGAAGAAAGAATGGATTTGCTCGATAGGGTATAGGCTTAGGAGTTTTTGTTGTGAAGCATGTGCATCAGGGGAAGATGAGGAGGCCTCAGCGAGCGTTGGATGAAGCTGGTGCGAAGGTATGGAAGGTGAAGGAGAAGGGATGGGTTCTGCAGGTGCGGTAGAGGAAGAAAGAGAAGATGGAGAAGAGAATGGGTCTGCTCGAGTAGGGTATAGGTGTTGGGTGATGTGGTGTGAGGCAGGGACAGCGAAGGAATGATGAGAAGGCCTCAGCGAGCGTTGGATGCAACGAGACGAGATCTGAACGGCTGAGAGAGACTCGGAGTGTTTTGGTGTTGAGCGAGCGCATCAAGATATGATGAGGAAGTCGGAGCGAGCGTAGGATGTGGCGAGTGAAGATCTTAACGGCTCGGGATGAGCGGGTTCGGATCCGGGTCGTGGGTAGCTCTAGCCCATGTCTTCCTTGTTGGGTTGCAACTGATTCGCGCGCGGGCTTTGGCTATCTCGCCCATAGATGCTCGACTCCAATTCTTCTCGCTCTTTTGGCTCCTCGATTCTCTCGAGCTTTATTTATTACCTAAAAACACAAAATTAATTAATACAAATATTTATTCTTGAAAACAAAGAAAACACAGAATCTGGGATAATATCTGATTTCTAAGCGCAAAAGATGAGTAAAAAGCCAATAAAAAGGTGTATAAATATGCACTATTTGGCACTCATCAGCGTACTTCTGCCATACAAGGCTAGCTCCTCCCATCTGGTCTTAACAACAACCAGTTGTTTTCGCAGCCTCTTATCCCTTTTGCCTATAGGGCTTATGGTTACGAGACTGCACCCTAAGTGGAGTTTTCTTTGGGCCGAAAGGCGATGGCAGGCCAAGACTTTCCAAGAATAGTCGAGACACTTCAAATGCCCCAGGCACTCTTGGCTCAAACGTGTACCTCGGCGCCTTGATCAAATGTTGACTCCTTAAAAGAGACCCTCGGTCGTCCAATCTAAGTCATAAGCTTAGATTGAAAATCCAAGGTATCTCTCCGGATGGGCTTAATGACCCCAAATCTCCATGACTCAGTTCCAGGGCGGTAACCTTTTCCCCGAACCATGCAATAGGTACCCCCTTCTATGACGCACTTTAGGTCTTACATTTGCCTCTTGCGAAATTTTGATTTCGCGAACTAGGGCGTACGCCATAGTAGGTTCGCCTCTGTCTGATTATTTTGTCGATTCTTCTGCATATAAGCTCTTTTGTAATTTCGCAATCTCATCTTTATAATTCATAAAAGATATTTTCTTCTTCTACATATCAGCTCTTTTAAAATTTCGCAATCTCATCTTGCAACTCTTTTGCCAATACAGATTTTTTTTTTTTTTTTAAGATGAACCATACGTCTTCCCTTCTTCTCAGTCATAAAATCAACAAATACATTCACTCTTTAAGTCTCTTACTTCTGACCCTCTCTGCCTCTGCATTTTTGAATTTTTCTGTCATTTTCTTGTCTGTTGCGAAGCCTTCGCCACTTCTTATCTTCATCGTATATTGGTTTCGCAGCATTTCTTCTTCTCTCTGTTCTATTACATCTACCATCAATCTTTCACCTTTTGTTTTTCTTTGATGTTGTGTTTCCAATTCTTCTTCTTCGCAGCTCTTTCTTCGCAAGATTCTATATCAATTTCATAACACTTCTTTCCTTCAACCCAATCTCCTTTTATGATGCCAATACCAGTGGGATGAGGGAACTTGATACATTGATGGAAAGTCGATGCCACACCTAAAATCTCATGTAACCAAGGTCGTCCAATCAATGCGTTTTATGGTGATTCCACATCAACTACACAGAATAAAATTTTAGAGGATAATCCTTTCAGTGGAATTCGCATATGAGCTTCTCCTTTAGGATTATTTGTTGTACCGTTAAAACCATAGATTTTGTAAGTTGAAGGTATTAGATCTTCATCTTTTCCTCCCATAGTTTTATAAGTATCATAAAAAAGAATATTCACTAACTTCCAAAGATCGATCAAAATTCCGTTGATTGCCCATGAATTCCTGGCTTCATCATCTTCATCCTCGCTAGGTTTTGGGTTAATCTTCAATCTTACCACTAATGGGTTGTCGTGCATTTCTCCACCCTCGTACTTCTTCACAGTAAAAGATATAGTCTCGCTTTTTGTCATTCTTCCATAAAGGGCGATATCTTCGCAATGTTCATTACTTCTCTATTATCTATGATCTCTTGCGAAAAACCCTACTGAGAGTGTTATCATGAAAATTTTCAATTGTCTTGTACGAATGTACGATAGAGTTACAAATCGATTCTTTGCCTTTGCTCCAACTTCTATTACAAATGTCTCTCCTCCTTTTGTTGTATTTACTCGCGAATTTCAAGCGGTGGTGGTAATGGTTGAGACCGAGATTGATTTTTTAGAAAATGA